>CAUYPK010141070.1:0-25887 GCA_963574355.1 Loris lydekkerianus | reverse complement strand
GCCTGAAACTGCCTCTACCTAGATACAGCCAATGTGGTACCATGCCACTGGCCCGACCCTGTCACTCACCTCTTCCCCCGCCTTCTTTCCCTGCCCCTTCTCCACAATAAAAAAATAAAGATTTCATTTCCACGGTCAAAAAAAAAAAAAGAAAAAAAATTAACTTTGTTCCTTAACATAAGCTCCATCAGGTTCAAGACACTTTTGTAAGCGATAATACCCTGAGTCCATCTCTAAAGCATTGAGGGTCCTGGGAACTTAACCATGTCAATGCAGTAGTCTTTTTGTGTTATTCAATGAAGGAAATAAATGCCTTTTATATATTTTTTTAAGATTAGGAGACAAAAAAGTCAGAAGAAGCCAAATTAGGACTATAAGCTGGATGCCCACTGATTTCTCAGGGAGGGTCTCACAAAATTGTCCTTGTAATGAGAGAAATGAACAAGAAGCATTTGTTTTTGAGACAGAGTCTCACTATGTCGCCCTTAGTATGTGCCTTGGCATCACAGCTCACAGCAACCTCCAGCTCTTGGGCTTAGGCGATTCTCTCATTTCGGCCTCCCAAGTAGCTGGGACTACAGGCGCCCACAGCAACACCCAGCTATTTTTTGTTGCAGTTCAGCCGGGCATGGATTTGAACCCGCCACCCTGGGTATATGGGGCTGGCACCCTACTCACTGAGCCACAGGCACCACGCAGGAGAAAGTGGGGTTTTTTATTCATTCAAGGGCATTGGGGTAGGTAGCTATTAGCAAGAAGCGTTGTTGGGGTGGAGAAGGACTCTGGTGAAGCTTTTCTCAGGCATTTTTCTGCTAAAGCTTTGACTATCATTCTTGAAACACTCTGACAATAAGCAGATGTTATCATCCTTTAGCCCTCTAGGAAGTCAACAAGCAAAATGCCGTTAGCATCCCCCAAACTGTTGCCATGATCTTTGCTCTTAATAGATCTACTCGAGCTGGACCACTGCTGCCTCTCTGTAGGCCTTGGTTTGATTGTGTTTTGTTTCCAGGATCATCCTTATAAAGTTAGGTTTCATCTCCTGTTACAGTTCTTCACAGAAATGCTTCAGCATTCTTACTTCTGTTTTAAAAAAACAAATTTCAATTGAAAGCTCTGCTCCTGATTGCAGGGTTCAAGGTTCAGGGAGCTACTGAGTGAAACATTTGCTCAACTTTAATTTTTCAGTCAGAATTGTACAAGCTGAACCATTCGAGATATCTGTGGGATTGGCTATTGTTTGTACTGTTAGTCATTGTTCCTGTTCAGTTAGGGCATAAACAAGATAATTGTTTTCCACACAGATCAATGTGGGTGATCTGCAGCCCCAGACTCCATCTTCAGCATCATCTCTCCCCTTCTTAAAATAAATTAACCCCTTATAAATTGACGATGTCTCTGGGGAACTGTCCTGATCAGCTCTGAAGAAAGCATCAATGATTGACCATTCTTATGGCCCAGCATCACCATAACTTTAATGTTTGTTCTTGCTTCAATTTTAGTAGATTTGCATTGCTCTGATAGAGGCTCTTTTCAATTTTTTTTTTTTTTTTGAGACAGAGTCTCATTTTGTCACCCTTGGTAGAGTGTCCTGGCATCATAGCTCACAGCAGCCCTATGGAGGCTCTTTTCAAACTGACAAAGTAGGACTTTGTCATGCAAAAATGTTCTGAAATTCATACGTAGATTTTCATAACACGCATTTTCTACTGAACCTGATAATGTACTTGACTGAGAACATTTGTAATTAAGAAATGGATTTAATGATTAAATTCCCAGTGAAAATTAGATATGTATTAAGAGGACTTCCAGTCAATCAGGGAAGTGCATTTCATCTGGCTGAGACCAGTAGCATTGGATTTTGATCTGGAGAGCTGGAAAAGGCATAATTTTGGGGGTGAGGGTGGGAAGGCAATTCTTGAGGGCAGGCAGAAAACAGATTAGAAGAGAGTGAATTAAACAATATGGGAAGAGACTAAAGCAAATTTCATCCATTTTGCAATGTTTCCCAACACCATGATGAATGTGAACCCCTGCTACGATCCTAAAAATTATCTTGCTGCTTGGAGCATGCTCTAGACTAGACAAGGGATCTTACCACCAACTGGGAGCTTGCCAAGTCACCTTCGCGTCATTGATGATAAAAATAATTTTAAAAAGATAAAAATAATTTAAAAAATGTATTTGAATCCCTCTGTAGGGGACAAGGTTTGATGCATTCCACACCATTTTGCATCCAAAACACCACCCCATATATTTTCCCCCCAATTTAGCTGCCAGCTGCTTAAGAACGGTCTAGATTTTCTCCTAGAACAGTGATTTTCAACTGATGTGCCATGAAAAATTTCAAAGATCATTAATTGAATTATTTTCAAAAAAAGTTAAAAGCACAGTAAGTATATTCTTTCTTTCTTTTTTTTTTTTTTTTGAGACAAAGACTTACTATGGTACCCTAGGTAGAGTGCTGTGGCATCACAGCTCACAGCAACCTCAAACTCCTGGGCTTAAGAGATTCTCTTGTCTCAGCCTCCCAAATAGCTGGGACTACAGGTGCCTGCCACAACGCCCGGCTATTTTTTAATTTTTTTTTTCCATCAACATAATGTAAGTGTGCCGTATAAGTTTAACTATAGGTTCAAGTGTGCTGTGAGATAAAAAAAAAAGGTTGGAAAACACTGTACTAGAACCCCCAGAAAGGAGGGACTTCAGACAGCTTCAAAGAGAAGACCTCGAGGGAAGGAAGAATGAGGGTTCCCCAAGTGGCGCTTCAAGCTACTATTTTGTTCTTTCACTTCCTGGACCAAACTGCTCATCACTTCTTACTGTGTTCAACTCCAAGAGAGGTAATACAAGCAAATTGCACTGAACGCGCAAATGTCAATTTTGAATATAAAGCTTTGTTAGGAAAATCGGAACTAATCTTTTTGTTATGCTTCCGACTTAGAAATTATGTTAAGGTTCATTAGAGAAAAAAGCATAGTTCATTGTTTTTTATGCTTAGATGGCCATTTAAATTCACATGGCAGACTGTTGAGTTTATTCACATCACAGCAAGAAAGTCAAGGTGCTATGTCAACCCATCTATTGAGCTGGTATGAGTGCCTAGCACTGAGTTCAATACCAAATACAAGAGCAGATATAAACACTTTCAGCGTTTTTCCAATAAGTCGGCCAATACTATACACAGACCATCCTATTTTTTTTCTCCCCTGGGAGATGGGGGGGGAGGGGAGAGTGCACTTGCTCTTTATTTTGGTTCCTGCTGTGGCACCAGTGATGGCTTGATCCTTTCTCAGCTGTGGATGCCTTTCCAGGACTGCTGAGATCCTGCCCTGTCTAGATTCTCACTTCATTGTTGAGGCTCAAAGGTCATGTACACAGCATGAATCCATGTGTACATGTTTCTATGGGGACCCATGGGGCTGGGTTCAAGAGGCTTGAATCTTAGCCTTTCTTCACCAACCCTCCGAGCTTCCTGGTGTGGAGGCTGAGTTACTGGCTCTGGTAGGGCCTGCTGCTGCTCTCAGAAATGACCGTGAACTTAACATCTTAACACAGTTATATCATAGGTCTGCGGGATGAAAGTCTAAAATGAGTATCCCTGGGCTAAAAGCAAAGCATGACCAGAGCTCCTTTTTGTTCCTGGTGGTTATAGGAGAAAATCAGATTTCTGCCCAGTTTGTAGAGACATCCCCTCCCAGTCATTCCTTGGCTCCCTGTTCCCCTTCCTTCATCAACATCGAATCTCTCGGGCGGCACCTGTGGCTCAGTGAGTAGTGCGCCGGCCCCATATACCGAGGGTGGTGGGTTCAAACCTGGACCCGGCCAAACTGCAAAAAAAATAGCCGTGCCTGTGGTGAGCGCCTGTAGTCCCAGCTACTCGGGAGGCTGAGGCAAGAGAATCGCTTAAGCCCAAGAGTTTGAGGTTGCTGTGAGCTGTGATGCCACAGCACTCTACCGAGGGTGACAAAGTGAGACTCTGTCTTTAAAAAAAAAACAAAAATAGGGCGGCGCCTGTGGCTCAAAGGAGTAGGGCGCCAGCCCCATATGCCAGAGGTGGCGGGTTCAAACCCAGCCCCGGCCAAAAACTGCAACCCCTCCCAAAAAAAGCCATAGAATCTCTCTGTGTCTTTCTTCATACATACATACATACACACACACACACACACACATATTTGAGATGGAGTCTCACTCTCTTGCCCAGGCTAGAGTGCCATGGCCTCAGCCTAGCTCACAGCAACCTCACATTTCTGGGCTCAAGCAATCCTGCCTCAGCTCCCCAGTAACTGGTACAGGCCCCTGTCATAATTGCCTAGCTAATTTTCTTATTGTTAGTAGAGACAGGGTTTTGCTTTTGCTCAGGCTGGTCTCGAACTCCTGAGTTCAAGGGATCCTCCTGCCTCAGCCTCCCAGAATGCTGGGATTACAGGCATGAGCCACTTGCGCCCAGTCTGTCACGAATTCTTTTGATTGACTTTACTGTTATGCCTCCCTCTACCACTTCTAAGAACCTTTCTGCTCACACTGGGCCTCCCCAGAAATTCTAGCACAATCTTTCTATCTTAGAGTCAGTTGATTAGTAACTCCAATTTCATCTACAAATAAATTCTCCTTTGCCAGACATATTCACAGGTTCCAGAGATTGGGACACAGACATCTTTGGAGCCCCTGCCCTCAGTAGAGTGCCATGGCATCACAACTCAGCACCCTCCAATTCTTGGGCTTAAGCCATTCTCTTGCCTCAGCCTCCAGACTAGCTGGGACTACAGGTGCCTCCCACCATGCCGGCTATTTTTTTTTTTTTTTTAAAGATGGGGTCTCACACTTGCTCAGGCCGGTCTCCAACCCATGAGCTCAGGCGATTCACCTGCCTCGGCCTTTCAGAATGCTAGGATTACAGGCATGAGCCACCACCGTGCCTGGGGGGGCAATTCTTTTTTGCTAAGGAAAATTTCCAGAAAACCAATCAGTAGAACCTTCAGGGCCAATACCCCGGCAGCTGGGGGTTGGTTGTGACATCCCTGTTCCACCGTACTTGATAGCATGATACCATCGTCCTGTGCAGGCCTTCAGTCTGCAGGACACAAGTGTGAGAGAGAGTTGTTAACCACTGCAGAGGACTGCAGTTTTAATTAGCGTCCAGACTAGCCTTATTACCTTAAAGATACCTGGAAAATGAAGGGACCTGCTCTAAATTTTATTTATGAGCAAGGAAAGAAATATTCCCACCAAATAAATTTACAGGACTGTGTAGCCAGACAGCTAGTTATAATAGACAATGTCACTTACATTCCCCAAATCTTGCTTATGACTGTAGCAGTTTCCAGAGAAGCAGCATCTGGGAAGATAAGCTTTGCATAGGAAAATTCTGCAATGGGTGTGATTATGCAGAGCAGGCCCTAGACCAGGGGTTCCACCCTTGGGTGTGTGTGCCTAGGATCCTTTTGGCAGCTGATATAGCCTATGGTACCTCTTATCAGAATCATCTTTTCGTATGCATAAAACAAAATATGTGGTGTTACAAAGAAAAGCAATCATATTTAACTATTGTCAGCCAACCATTTAAAAAACTGTGATATACCAGATGTGGTGGCTCATATCTGTAATCCTAGCACTCTGGGAGGCTGAGGCTGGTGGATTGCTTGAGCTCAGGAGTGCAAGACCCTATATCTACCAAATAGCCAGGCATTGTGGCAGGCACCTGTAGTCCCAGCTACTCGGGAGGCTGAGGCAAGAGAATCACTTGAGCCTAAGAGTTTGAGGTTGCTGTGAGCTGTGATGCCACAGCACTCTACCGAGGGGGCAACATAGTGAGACTGTCTCAAAAAAAAAAAAAAAAGCTAATGGTGTCTGTGGGGTGGTCCAGCACCCTTATTATCCTCTTAACGGCTTCCTGCAACCTGGACAATCAAGTACAGCAGATGTCTACTGATAAAGATGCTTGTGATTAAGCAGCTGAGGTTGGTCATTAGAAACAGGCAAGATAATGTTGTCACCTAAAAAACAAAACAAAACAAAGAAACACATTATTCAAACTTCAGAAGCTGGACTAGGAAACACTCTGACATTTGCACATTCACCAGACCTTGCCCCAACTGTCCACCTCCTCTTCCAGGCTTTGGACCATTTCTTGCAAGAAAAAATATTTAATTCTCAAGGCCAGGCAAGGTTGCTGGCACCTGTAATCCTAGCACTTGGGAGGATGAGGTGGGCTGATTGCCTGAGTTCATAGGATAGAGACCAGTGTGAGCCAGAGCAAAACCTCATTTCTAAAAATAGCTGGGCGTTGTGGCAGGCACCTGTAATCCCAGCTACTCAGGAGGCTGAGGCAAGAGAATCACTTGAGCCCAAGAGTTTGAGGTTGCCATCAGCTATGACGCCCCCAGGGGGACAAGTGAGACTCTGTCTCCAAAAGAAAAAAAAAAAAAATCTCAGCATCAGTCTTTCCTTCCTTCTCTCAGTGGGGAGTGGGGTGTGGGTAGGCTTTAGGGAGGGGAAGGATATGTTGATTTCCTTTACACTAAGAATGTCTCTGGAAACAGAGTTACACATGAGTGCTTGACCCCAGGCCTGAACCTTAAAGCTCTATTTAGTCCACAACATACCTCAATATTATAAGTTTGTGTTATATCTTCATTGCACTTGTAGCTGCACACACAAGAGGGCATTATAGACGGCAAAGGGCCCCAGGGTCTCCTCTGGGAGTTTTTTTTTTTTTTTAAGTTATTTATTTATTTTAGGGACAGAGTCTCAATTCGTTGCCCTAGTAGAGCACTCTGGCGTCACAGCTCACAGCAACCTCAAACTCTTGGGCTCAAGTGACCCTGATGCCTCAGCCTCCCAAGTAACTAAGAGTACAGGAGCCCACCACAATGCCCAGCTATCATTTAGAAGTGAGGTCTTGCTCTTGCTCAGGCTGGTCTCAAACTCCTGAGCTCAAGCAATCCACCTGCCTCGACCTCCCAAACTGCTATGATTACAGGCATGAGCCACTGAGTCTGGCCTTCTCCTCAACTTTTTGTTTTCAACCTGCCAATATATTCACACCTGTGCCTTTCTTTTACATTTTCTCTTCAATTTTCAGAGCGCCTTTTGTCCAAGGCCAGCAACTCCTACACTCTTGACTGGGTCATTGAGTTCCTCTGGATCTTGCTACATTAGTTGTCCCCCACGCCCTTGCTCTGATTCCTCTCCATGTGCTTTCTTTCCCTTTGTTCCATAAAATCTTTTCCATTCTACGAAAACCTTCTCTTGACCCCTACCCCCACCCCAAGTCCCCTCTACCACTCTTTCTCTCTGCTGTGCTCTCAGCCAAGCTTCTGCAAAGAGAACTCCTCTTCCTGTTTGCACTTCCTCACCTGCTGACTCTGGCCCCTCCTATATCACTCCACTTACCTTCCTTCCAGAAGGGTCCTCAGTAACAGTAGAGAGTGGTGCAGAGGGCTCACCAACCTCTACTCACATCTTTACTTCTTATATACCTTAAAGCTACCTTTATCTAGTGTAGTATCCTTTTTTAATTTGCAAAGTCACAGCAATCCCCTTTCTACCCATCTGTAAATCCTTCCAAGCCGGTGTCCTGGCTGGCACTTGGGATAAGACCCTGGTGCAAGATCAACATCTGTTGTGGAAGGTGGTAATTCTAAAGTAAGTATCATTCCCTCTGCAGGAAAGATGACTTCTCCTACCTTCTCCTGACCCCTTTCTCAGCCTGCACCGCTGCGCTCTGCCCTGTGGGTCTGTCCACCTTTAGGTAAGTTTATGCCTAGGTCAATCTTCCCTGGCCCTATGCTTTGTTTTATTAATTTCTAACTGTTTCCCTCAGAGCTGCTCCCTGCTTTTCAGAGAGTCTCTCTGAATAACAGACAGGAGCTGCTTTTTGTTTTTCAGAGACCCCCTTCATTATCAGATCAATATAGCCCTAGATGGTATAAAATATCATTTTATTCCCTTGCAGACATACTTTGTAAAGAACCCTAATCTTCTCTCCTGGATATAACCCCTTAAAAGCACGGATGACGACATCTAAATAGCAGAAAGAAGAAATTCTTCGGAGACCTTCCACAGAAGTACATTCAACCTGAATTAGAGTAAATACCAGCCAACCAAGTGTTGTGCATTTAAATCATGGTGATGAAAATTACCAGTTTAGCAGTACAGAGGAAAACAGGAAAGGTTTCCACTGAGGGGAATGATTAACTGAATTCTTATGGAGAAACTGAAAAAAAAAAAAAAAAGAAAGAAAGAAAAGAAACCCAGAAAGGATGATATAGTGCATACATTTGTAAATTTAATCCTATAATCTCTGATTTATAATCTGTTCCCATAAATAATTCAGTTATTCTCACTGAGGAAAAAATATGTAAGCAATTGTTGAAACAGTTTTAAAAGGCTAGGGTAAGCGTGCAGTGACAGGGTAAGAGAGTAAGACTTTACATTGGAATAGAAGAGCTGATTGACTAGAATTCTTCATTTCTAAGGCAGAGCATACAAGGAGAGGTGGCAAGTGTAGGCCTGAGTGAGCTGATCCCGGATTTGCATCCTGGCAGTGCCAGGAAACAGATTGTGACTCAGGTAAATGCCTTAATCTCTCAGATCTGAGTCTCCTCAGCCTTGAAGGACCCATTAACAATGCTTCCCCACATATAAAGTCATTGTGAGGATTCAATGAAAGAAGACAGGAAAAGTGCTCACCATAGGATAGGGCTAACTCTAAGGGCTGAATAAATGAGACTTACTGTTAAAACTCTTTCTACTTGGACAGCACCTGTAGCTTAGTGGGTAGGGCACCGGCCCCATAGACTGAGGGTGGCAGGTTCAAACCCGGTCCCGGCCAAACTGCAACAAGAAAATAGCTGGGCGTTGTAGCGGGCGCCTGTAGTGCCAACTACTCAGAGGCTGAGGCAAGAGAATCGCCTAAGCTCAGGAGTTGGAGATTGCTGTGAACTGTGATGCCACAGCACTCTACCAAGGGCGAAGAAGTGAGACTCTGTCTCTACAAAAAAACCCCCCAAACCTTTCTACTTTTCATATTTACTTATGAAAAAAAAAAAGGGATAATCATTTAGTTTCATTTCAATTTTATTTCCTCAGAAGAAATATGACATCCCCTTTATAATACAGAAAGGAACTGCCATTACCTTGAAATCCTCATGATACAGTGAGTTTTTAGATATGTAGATATAGAGGATTTTTAATCATGTGACCAAATCTGTAGGGTTAAGTATTTGGAAAATAATTTAAACCTAATTTCTCACTCTCTTCTCTCCTTCCCACCTCCCTATTTTTGCCCCTTCTTTTCGGTTCTTCTTTCCTTGTTTTCTTCCTTTATTTTTCCCTTCTTCCCTCTTTTGCTCCTTCCTTCCTTTCCTTTAACAAAATGTGTAAATGTGTGTATATGGGGTATGTGTATGTTAATAAGACATCTATAGAGAATGTGTCAAAGAGGTGAGTGTTATGAAAAGTCTAGGAAGGGAAATTTCAGAGCCTTGGGTTCCAACGCTGCCTCCTAGTGGATAGGAGATGTCAAGCAAGTCACTTTACCACCTCTCACCTGTAAAATAAGTGGCTTTGTAGATTATTAACGTTTCTTCCAGTTTTCATTACTGGATCATATTTTAATTTCTGGAGAGGCACAAGCAGACATCCAGTTCAAAAATGTTGTTCAAAAAGATGTGGTCTTTTTAATAGTAAGTTCAATCTGAGGGAAAAGAGTGAAACATTAATTTTGGAATGATATTCTACATTTTGAATAGATATCTCTGTGCAAGCATGCTATTACATGCCGAGTTCCAGAAGCAGAGCTAGTTTTGTAAGTGTGTAACCTGTGAAGTCGCACAGGTCTCCATGTTTAGGAGGGTTCTACAACAGATTTGATGTTCTGCTGTTGCTGTCTTTAAATTCGTATATTGTTGAACAAAAGGCCTTGCATTCTCATTTTGCAATGTGTCCTGCAAATTCTGTAGCTGGTTCTGCCTAAAGATTAGAATTTATACTTTAATTTCTAGCCCCAGGATTCTCTCCTATTTTAGTTAGAAACGCACATGGATCTCTGTCCTCTGCACCCTTTCTCGGTTTTTATGTTGGTATAGAACTAGGAAGGGCTGCCTGCTAAGCCTGCCAGGCTGGGCGCCAACTGTGCCCTCCTTAGGCTTCAAAGGGCAGGGGCTCCATCCTTCAGCCTTAGCCATCTGTGGTGGCCTGAGCTTCTGTCAGTGGTAATCCCCACAGCAGTGCCTGTGTTTACAACAGTCTAGCATAATGCATGCAGGATTTAGTGAGAGAATATCTTCATTTGAAAATTAGAGGCTGTCAGTCATCTCAAGGATAGGGCCTATTCTGTGAAAACCCACAGCCGCCATCTACCCTTCTCTTCTTGCTAGTTTTTTTTTAAGTGTTTGCTCAAGCCTTGCCCACACTTCCTTAAACATACGCTTGATGCCCCTGTATCAGGAGTCTCTACAAGGCAGTAAAGAGGAACTACTCAGAGAAAGCCTCTGAATCCTTTCTATGCTGGTGATAATGATTCAACTTCAAAAAACATTTCTGACCTCTTTCTTAGGGTATGCTGTCGCGGATCCAGGCGCCGAGGGCACAGCAGAGAGCAAACTCAAGGACCATGAGATAATTAATCATTTGTCACGGTGGCCCAGACATTGTGGGTTCACTCGTTGGCCTGTAATAACTCACCTCCCAGAGCTGATGTGAGGTTATAAGGAGATAGATAATATGGGACTGGGCTCTTGAAGAGCTACCTTGTGGGAGTATTTGCAAGGTGCAATATGAGCACTCGACTTAAAAAAACCCTGCAAGCTGTTCGAGGTATTTTTCCCAGCAGGAGCAGCTTAAATGGAAGCAGAGGGAGGGAGATATCAAAGTTATTTATGTTTTCTCCTTAATTTTCAAACGACCGAACTTAAGTAAGCGCAGTATCCCTCCCTAGACCAGTAACCGAGAGGAATGATAGCCGAGTAGAGTGCCAACGGAGACAAAAGATCGTGGCCCGTCCAGTGCTTACAGCCAGCCCTCTTTCCACTCTCGTCAGATCGCAAAGCCAGAGAGGAAGAGCCGCGGCGACCCCGCCCTCGCCCTGGGCTCCCGCTTAATCCGGCGGCAGCGGTAGCGCCTGGCTCGGAAAGGAAGCTGGCGCGTAGGAAAGAGGCGGGGCCAGACCGCGGCGGGCGGGGAGAGGCGGGGCAGGGCTGCGGTGGGCGGGGCACACGGGGCGGGGCCATGGCCTCACGTGGGAGCCTGAGGCTGCTGCCAGACGTGGAAAGGAAGCAGGAACAGGAGGGAGAGGCGGGGTCAGCTGGAGGCGGGGCGAGGGGGCGGGGCATGGGTGGGCCGACCGCCGCTGCAGGCGGAGTCCAGGGCGCGGCGGGAGAGGCGGTGCCGAGCCCAGGTGGGCGGGGCCGGGGCGGGGCCATGGCCGGGCTCGGGGCGCCGCGCGCTGGGGCAGATCCCTGCCACTCGATCCGCCCGCGGGCCCCGGAGCTGCTCCGCCGGCCTGAGCGCGGGACACGGCGTCCTGGGGGAGGAGGGCCAAGGGACGCGGCGATGGCTCCGCGGAGACTCTCCGGATCCGCGATCCTCGCCGCTGCTGTCTTCGTGGGAGGCGCCGTGAGTTCGCCGCTGGTGGCCCCGGGTGAGTGCCCAGGAGGGGCCGGGGCACCGGTGCGGAGCCGGGTCCCTGGAGCGCGAAGGAAGCGAGAGTGGAGACCGGCGCCGCCGCGGGGTCCCGGCTCCGAAGGTCGGGGTGTCCGGAGGTGGCCCGGGCAGGGCGAGTGCGTGGCGGCGGCTCCTGTCCCTCGCGTCCCGCCTGCCGGCTCCTGCTTTCCCTTCGCCCGGGCCTCCTCGGAGGACTTGCACCCACCCCCCGGGCTGAGCAGGTTGCAGGGACCAGGCCGCGCGCCTGGAACCCCGCGGACCCCTTTCCTGCCGCCCGGTCCTCAAAGGCCCCGCGAGCGGAAGATCGTGACTCCAGGACCAGGTGCGCGGTCGCCGCCTCCCTGCCCGTTTTCAAAAAAAGTTTTCATTTATTTTAGTGGTTGATGGATTCTTGTAGCAGGTCACGGAGTCCAGATTTCTTCCCGTATATCCTGGATAAATCAGGCTTGGAAAGAGGGAAGGCGAGTTTGTAAACTTAGGTTTTTTTTGTTCTTTGTGTTGACTCCTGTCATCACGAAAGGAACTGTCTGTGGTCAAGGCAGGAAGCCACCACCACCACCAGCAGAGATGCCAAAGTGTAGTCCCCAGCGAAGAATTTATGATCTGGAATTTTGAATTGAAAATGTATAGAGGAGGAGTAACGTTTATGGACGCCCTGTGTCACCTTCTTGTTATTGTAATTACAGACACCAAGGATTCCTTACCCCTGTTCCCCCTTATTAATTACCACCTCATCACAGCTAAAAGAAAAAAACAAAAAAAAAATCCTTATGCCTTCTTGGTCTTCTGGGGTTAGCACAGCTTGGAGTCTTACGTCAGCAAGCTCTTCCAGCTTGCCTTCAGGGGTAGCTCCTGTTCTGGTCCAAATAATAAGCAACTGGAAGCTTTCCAACTGTGACTATCTCCTCCATAAAAATACATGCGCTGTTCTTCCTCCTGAGAACATTCCAATCATGTACAGCTTTCTAAATGGCTATCACTTTGGCCTTCCCTTTTTCATGAAGTCCAGAACAGGTCTGGAAGGGATTGAGATGGCTCATATGTCCCCTGAGTCTTTATCAGCAGACCCACATTTCCTTCAGCCATCCACCCTGGGGAAATGGCGGTTAGTGATATGTTTTATTGGATGAGAGATTTTGGTTTTCATCCTGCATTTCATTTCTGGGACCTGTAGGTGCATAATCAGATTCAAGATGGACTGCCAATTGTAGATAGTCCTTCGTTTGCTCTTGAATTTGGAAAAGAGCTTATACCTGGGAGTCAAATTGTTAAAATTCAGCACATGATGGTTGTAATCAGCCATGAGCAGGAGAAATCCATCCCTAGAGTTGGTTTGTGTGTCATGGGATCGCTGAGTAACACCCAGGTCTCAGGACTGGAATGTGATTGAAGAAAGCTCTCATCTAACTGCACAGTAGCCTTTTTGATGAAAGTCAATGCTTAAAGAAGAGTGAGATGTCTAAAGTGAAAGAGGCACAGCAGACGAATGTGCCAGCCTGTCTGGAGGCCTGTGTGAAGAAAAGATGCCCTGATCAGCCAACTTTTGGTCCTGCTGGGATCAAAGACCATGTTAGTGTTTGTAGCTGAGCTTAGGGCAGTTGGGAGAAAGGGATGGGGAGTAATGTTAAATGCCTGCTGAGCGCCAGGCTGTGGGTTAGGTACTTCACATGCAATTTAAAACTTATTTCTCATATCCACAGGGAGTTGTTATTTCCAGTGAGGTAACTGAGGCTAGAGAGGTTCAATAACTGCCCACCATCACATAGTATTGTATCAGTCAGCGTTCAATCAGAAACAGAACCACTGGAAAGGGTGGGACGTCTGCACCTGCGTGCACGTGTATCTTTATGTGTCTCTGCATCTGGGATAACACAGCCTGCGGGATTCCAAAGTGCATTTTCTTTCCATTGCACCCCACTGCGCCCCTGAGAGAAAATAGAATCAACCTCAGCAATCTTGCTGAGATTCTCAGATAGGGAGTTTAGGATGTCAGAAAACTGCAAGCTTGTGGTTATCAGAAGTTGTGAAGTACAGAAATAAGGGCAGATAGCCTCACATGGGTAGCGGCAACAGTGGCAACATCTCTTTCACTTCCTTCCTAGTAGAAAACTCATTAAACTCCTGTCTCTTAGTATCAGCATTCGAAACTCTATACCACAAGCACCCAAAGGGATGATTTTACACGTCTTGGCTTATTTATGCTTAAATTCTCTGATTACTCAACCTTAGAGCTTATGCGGGCATAGCCCTCAGTAAGGAGTGGGTGGAAAGGGCCCAAGGGCTTGTGAGATGAGAAATGTGCTCCCCTTGGGCTCTGTGGACTTCTGTCCAGCCTTCTGACTCCTCATTTTGATGCTAAAATAAGCATTATTAAATTCTGGGTTCTCCCTTTGGCCAGGTAGCTGCCAAGCTGTACATCCACATAATACACAGTCGGTGTAGGGAAGGCTTAAAAAAGCACCCTTTGGTGTTTGGGGTTCCATGCTCAGATTTAATTTAAAGAGGAAACGATGGGCGGTGCCTGTGGCTCAAAGGAGTAGGGCCCCAGCCTCATATGCCAGAGGTGGTGGGTTCAAACCCAGCCCCGGCCAGAAACTGCAAAGAATAAAATAAAATAAAATAAAATAAAAAATGTTAAGAGGAAATGAAAAATTTGAGATGTGCTTGTCATTCCCTCCCAAAAAGAAATGACTCAAGCAAACTATTTGGGTGTTTGAATAGTTGAAGTTCAATGTTAAGAGGCCAAAGCCCTAGGTGGTAACAAAAAATTTCATTGTTACTTTTTAAAGAATTATTTGGCTCTGATGTGGAAGCTCAATAACATATTGATACCATGAAGAAGTGATTTAAAACTGGTAGAATGAACTAAATTTTCTTTGGTTAAAGCTGTTATCTTGAGGGGTTCCTAATGATTTAGGGCACTTCACCAATTTTGTAAAGATTTGTTGTGCTGCTGAAAACAGGTAGAATGATGAATCTGGTGTGCCTTCCATGAATTAAACTTAATATTTAGAGTTAGTACATTGTAGATACTTCACTGTTTTTGGAGGAATTTGAGATTTATTTTTACTAGTTTTGTGCCAAGCAGAGGTCTAAGTATTCATATCATTTTATTCTTAAAACACCATGTCGGGTATATAGCCAATTTTATTCCTGTGTTTGTAGATGACGAAATTGAGTCTCTAAGAAGTTGAGTTGAAAAGTCACTCAAATGTCTAAATTGAATTTTGATGCTGAGTCAGATTTGTTTGATTCTGAAACCATATTCAGATTATTACTAAACTGAATTTTTCTTTTGTTTTTCTTTTGAGGAAGAAAATTATTTTTATTCTAAGATATTTGTAAAACATTACTATGTACAATGCAAACATTGTAACCTAATCATTTGTACCTTCTTATTAATCTGAAATAAAAACATAACATAAAATTTCATATATTTAACTGATAAAAAAAGATAAAAAAATAAAAATTTTCTACAAAACAGTGTAATGGGATGAAATGGTGGAAAGAGCACCAATCTTTAAGTTATAACCCTGGATTTGAAGCCAAAAGTTAAGAAGGGATTCTTCTGCTTCCATTTCCTATAAAATGGGCATTGTACCAATTCCTGTCTTTGCCTTCAAAATGGCAAATGAGGTTCAAATGAGCTGTTATCTCTGAAGGATCTTGGTAAATGACCAAGTGTCATTTATCTTTTATCCTATGTATCTTTTTCGAAAAAAATTGTTTTTCTTCCCCAAAGTGCCCATTAGACTTGGTTTATAATATAATGTCAGTTAGCCCATCTAATAAATACAGACCACCTACAGTGGAAGGTTGTCATTCTGGACATGGTGATGGCTTTGTTGTGATAGGTTCATTGTAATTTTATAAAAGCCCAGAGTGACTCTTGACTCAGGAGTTAAGTGCCAAGCTTTCTTTTCTCATTTCCTCTCAAAATACTGTGTTGTAGGTATTTTTGGAAAGTTCCCCTAAAAGATTGAAAGTTAGTAGGGAGAGGGTAAGAAAATCACCCTTGATCCATTGCTGTAAGGCACGCTCCACGCTCCCTAGTAGGGTATTTCATTCTAGATTTCCTTCTATGCTTTTTTTTTTTTTTTTTTTGCAGTTTTGGCTGGGGCTGGGTTTAAACCTGCCACCTCCTGCATATGGGGTTAGCGACCTACTCCTTTGAGCCACAGGTTCTATGCATTTTTAACTTGGATAGGATTGGAGTGGAATACAATTTTGTATCCTGCCTTTTTACCTTATGTTATTTACACATTAAAATTTCTCCATTTCCCTACACAAAGAATGGCTATGTAGTGTTCCATTGTGTGGATTTGCTGTATTTTTACTTCACTGTTATAATTTATACATGTCTATAATCTTTTATGGACAATTATGAAATGTGGAAAGCTCTGCAGTTTTTTTGTGGGCTGTGGCATACTCTGTAGGTGGTAAAACTTGACCTGAGTCAACATGAGTTTCTATATTATATATTTCTCTTACTTGGTTTAAACGTTCATATGTTCTGCTGCGACAATATTAATGAATTTGATTTTTAAATTTTTTTTATTTTTTTGAGACAGAGTCTGATCCTGTCACCTGGATTTTATTTTTTTTTGAGACAGGGTCTGTTCCTGTCACCTGGGCTAGAGTGCAGTGGCATCATCACAGCTCACTGCAACCTGAAACTGCTGGGCTAAAGCGATCCTCCTGCCTCGGCCTCCCAGAGTGTCAGGATTACAGGCATGAGCTACTGTACCCAGCCTTGAATTTGATTTTTGAGTGTTACATAATGTGTGTTAAACATATTGCATTACCTCCCTAGAATCATAAAGCCTGAACGTCGAAGGAATCTGACCTCCAGGTTTTCAGATAAGGGATTATGGTCCTATATTTCCTCTGTGACTCATCTGTGTGTTGGGAGCCAAGTGTAAAACTGCTCAAAATAGCAGACTACCCTATGGAGAAAATATGTCTTTAAATGAATGGAACTTTAGAAAAAGAAGCACTGTTTGGTATTCTAGTGTAGAACCTAATAAAATAAAGATACCTGGAAAAAGCTGAGGTTTCGTTTATTCCAGGGGGCTTTGTGGATGGGAGCCCATTATAATGGAAACTTGATGGGTAGATGGAGAGGCTGGGCTGAATTCTCCTCTGCTTTTTTTTGCCAATTATTCACACAGTTCTTTGTAAGAGAAACTGAAGCTACCCAAGGGACTTTCTGGAGGGTGGAGGGGTAGGGGCCCAGTCACCTTACCTCAAGGATCCTTTTGCCCAACTTGTTGAACTCAGGGGACCTGGTTTTCCATTTTCATTTGCAATAATACCCCAAGAGTCCCGACTTCTTGTCTTTGCTCATTGGCACTGTCCCAGGATCTGAAATAATTCCCTAGCCTGGGGTCTCCCATTCCTGCGGCAGCTGCCAGCCCTTCCCTATCCCCCCTCCTGTTTTGTTTATACACTCCTGTGTATAACTGCATTCCAACCAGTAATAAAAAAATAAAACTACTGTTGTACAGTAGAGGAAAAAAAAATCTTTAAATCATTTTCCTTATCTATATTTTGGAGAAAATATGGCTGAACTGCCTCACGGGGTCGTCGTGACAGTCACATAAGAGAAAACAAGTGAGTGCTTCACATAATGTTTGGCACATAATAATTGCTAACAAAGCATATTATTATTATTGTTGTTGTTGTTATTTCACCTTAACCAGATACTAACCTGTCACAGTTAAAAGACGACAGTCAATTTTCCTTTCTGGCTCACTGTGATGACCTGAGGGGTCTCTATCACCTCTTACTCCCAAGCCCCAGATGCTGGTGTTGGTTGTAGAAAGGGTAGAGAGGGGCTCAGCCTTTGGTCTTGGGCAGTGCCCTGGGCTCCAGTGGAAGAGGAGTAGAGGCCAGTGGCTTGGCTGAGAGTTTTCTTGGGAGGTAGGGGAGTTTTAGGGTAGAGCCATTGGCTGCCAAAATTAGGCAAGGAAAGAAAGGAAGGAAGCTGTTACCTTTATGTGAGTAGAATGTGTCACTTTCTTTGGAAAGAACTTTGGGAAATCCACCAATTGGTTTATTTCTAGCCAGCCAGTCTGTATGTGTAGTCACAAAATTGTGACAGTTTTTATCTGGATTTGATGGAATGATCACCTTGACATGCTTTTTTTCTTCTTTCTTTTTCTCTCTCTCTTCCCTTCCTTCCTTTTGTTCTTTCTTTTTTTTTTGAGGCAGAGTCTCACTTTATCGCCCCCGGGAGAGTGCCATGGCCTCATAGCTCACAGCAACCTCAAACTCTTGGGCTCAAGTGATTCTCTTGCCTCAGCCTCCTGAGTAACTGGGACTACGGGCACCCACCACAATGCCCTGCTGTTTTTTAGAGACGAGGTCTCGGTCTAGCTCAGGCTGATCTAGAACTCGGGAGCTCAGGCAATCGATTTGCCTGCCTCTGTCTCACAGAGTGCTGGGATTACAGGCATGAGCCACGTTGTTTTAGACGTAGTCTCACTTTGTCACCCTGGGTATAGTGCTGTGACATAATAGTTCACAGCAACCTCAAACTCTTGGTCTCAAGTGATCCTCGTGGCTCAGCCTCCCAAGCAGCTGGGACTAAAGTCGCCTGCCACAACACACGGCTAGTTTTAGAGACAGGGTTTCACTCTTGCACAGGCTGGTCTTGACCTCCTGAGCTCAGGCCATCTGCCTGCCTCGGCCTGCCAGAGTGCTGGGATTACATGGTGTGAGCCATGGTGCCCACCCTCATGATGTACTTTTTGATTACCCAAAGCCTGGTCATTGTTCATCTTTTCATTGGTCACTGGTGTTTTGATGAAGGAAATCTTATGATCAGGGCTGGAAGGGAGCTTCTTACTTAGCAGAGGAGGAAACTGACTTGGCACAGCCAGCACTTGAGTAGGTTTCTTTACTCATTCTAGAACACATCCCTTTGTGTTCAGGCTGTCTCTCTACTGAACTGGGTCCAGCCAAGCTGCTTAGGGCAGGTTCCTTGGTCTACAGTGGCCTTTAGTCCTCATGTTCAAGGGCCTGGTTTCTTAGCCTTTGGATTTGGGATGAGGAGGACTTGAGAAGAATAACTCTGGCAACTGACTCATGAGAGTAATTGTGTTGTTTTTAGTCATAGAACTTTAGATTCAGAAGGGACTTTGGTTGGTCATCTTGTATGATAACTAACCTCTCTCTTTGCAGATGGGGAAGCAACCTAGAAAGGCTCAGTGGCCTGAGGGAGTCAGGAGCAGCTGTGGCCGGTAGCAGAAGAGCATAGCTGGGGCAGTGTCATAGCTCAGTGGGTAGGGCGCCGGCCACATATACCAAGGTAGGTGGCTTCAAACTTGGCCTGGGCCTGCTGGACAACAATGACAATAAAACAATAGCTGGGCATTGTGGTGGGCGCCTGTAGCACCTTGAGGTTGCTGTGAGCTGTGATGCTACGGCACTCTACCGAAGGTGACAGCTTGATATTCTGTCTCAAATAAAAAAAGGACCACACCATTAGGCTGGTGGCAGACTGTGTGTGTGTCTTGTTCACCAGGCCCAGAGTAGAGTAGACATTTAAATATTTGAGTGAATGAAGGAAGCCAGAGCTATGATCCAGGGATTATGACTCTTGGCCCAATGCGTTTTTCTTTTTTAATAAAGTGAAGAGTTACTGTCTAATTTTCACCCACAAATCTTAGCTGTAAGTCTTCCCACTTCCCTTCCTCTGTGAGGGGTTTTGTCTGCCAAAACTCCTGGGCTCAAGTGATGCCCTTACCTAACCCTCCTCAGTAACTGGGACAACAGGCACCCACCACACTGCCAGCTTGTTTTTCTATTTTTATTTTATTTTTTAAGACTTTTATTTATTTACTTTTTGTTGTTGTTGTTGCAGTTTGGCTGGGGCTGGGCTCAAACCTACTACCTTCGGTATGTGGGGCTGGCACCCTACTCACTGAGCCACAGGCACTGCCTGTTTTTCTTTTTCTTTCTTTCTTTTTTTTTTTTTCTGTTTCTGGCTGGGGCTGGTTCTGAACCTGCCACCTCCGGCAATGGGGCCAGTGCCCTACTACTTTGAGCCACAGGCGCTGCCCATGTTTTTCTATTTTTAATAGAGACATGGTCTTCCTCTTGCTCAGGCTGGTCTTAAACTTCTGATCTCAGGTGTTCCACCTGTCTTGGCCTCCTAGAGTGTTAAGATTTCAGGTATGGGGCGGCGCCTGTGGCTCAGTGAGTAGGGCGCCGGCCCCATATACCGAGGGTGGCGGGTTCAAACCCAGCCCCGGCCGAACTGCAAAAAAAAAATAGCCGGGTGTTGTGGTGGGAGCCTGTAGTCCCAGCTGCTTGGGAGGCTAAGGCAAGAGAATCACCTAAGTCCAGGAGTTGGAGGTTGCTGTGAGCTGTGATGCCACGGCACTCTACCGAGGGTGATAAAGTGAGACTCTGTCTCTCCCAAAAAAAAAAAAAAAAAAAAGATTTCAGGTATGAGCCACCACGCTCGTCCCTATTTTATATTCTTAATTTTATAATAACTTATATAATTCAGAACCGATTTCTTCATGGATTGGCTTTTTTATTTATGCATTCAGCAAATAGTAACAAAGTGCCTTGCTGTGTGCAAGGCCCTGGGAATAAAGTGATATCCACAAAATAGGCAAAATCCCTGCTTTTAGGGGGGCCAGCAGATGATCAGGGAAGACAATTAATTAAACAAGCAAAATGATAAAGTATTGTTAGTACTTTGGTGAGGGGAGTGTGGCACAGGACCAGGGGACCTAACCGAGGCTGGGACTGAGACATGGCTGGGAGAAACGAGACTCCAGGACAGGTTGGGCAAGCTTCCCGGAGGAAAGGAAGTTTAAACGTACACCTGCAAATTGGTTGGAATTATCCAGGAGAAAGGTCCTAGTGTTCACTGAAGGAAGGAGGAGGTAAGAGTGAGCAAAGCCACAGCAGCAGTTCCCAAATAGATCGCTGGGCCCAGCCCGTGGTGGCTGAGTCAGTGGGTCTGGGATGGGACTGGAGAATTGGTTTTCTAAGCCATGTGACGCTGGCTTAGCACCAGATGTGAGCCGGGCAGTGGGAGAGACGAGAGGGGGAAGAAGTAGATGAGCTGTCTCTGGTTCCTTGGAAACCCCTCCTTTCTTTTTGGGGCTGTCCCTGTCCTGTCCTCTTTGCATCCTTCAAGCTGTGAGATCAAGGAAAGCACTTCCAGGAAACCTTTCCTGTGTTTCTCCCTGGCTGAATTGCCTGTGAATGTACACGTCCGACCGTGAGTCTGGGTAATCCTGCATCTGGCCCGTGCTGTTTGAACCTCAGTGACACGAGGTTGTTCCCACTGTTTGTTTGTCTCACTAGAGCTCCTGGAGGAAGCTGAGCCTGAGACACGCTCAGTGTTTGATCTTGATCAAATTTAATTTTTGCAACTGATACAGGGTTCCCCCCTTCAAGGCTTGACAAGGGGGCAGCAGTTTCCTAGGCCTGGGCAATTTCCTGAAGGGAACGCCCTGACCGTTTGCCCTGATCTGGAGCATTCATTCATTGATTCATCAACGACGCTCATTAACTCCAAGTCCCGGCCAAATATAATTCTGAAGACCTTATACCCCTAGACAGAGGACCTACATGGAGTCTCCCTACTTAGGTCTTTCTCTCTGCCAAAAGCTCTGGTGCTTTTTTACTCCTGTATTCTTTCTGTCTAATAAAATCCTGTCTTACCACTGATCTGTGGCCCATGGGTTCCTTCTTTGAATCCCCGAGATGAAGGACCTTCAGAAGAAAAATTCCAGTAACATAACCACTCAGAGGAACAAGTTGTGTATTTTGTTTTGTGGAGACGAGAAGCTGAGACTTATAAGAAATAACTAAGATCAAGAGAAGGGAAACTTCTTGCTTAAGTCACAGAGGAGGGGACGCCAGGCCCCAAACTATTCATTTTTCTCAAATGCTATGTGCATTATGTGAAATTAAACATGTGTTCTGTGCAGGCGCCACTGATAGAAAGTTTTGTATTTAATTTGTTTTTGAACTTTTTCATTGTAGGTCCATCAACTTGAAGAGAAAACAAAGTCATCTTATAAATTGAATGTAGGTTTTGCTTTTAATGAATAATGGGCAATTATCTTAGGAATTCTTCAGAAATAATACACTTGCTTTTGGGGTAAATAGGTGGAGTGGGTAATTCAATTTACATGTCTTTAGTTTAGAAATGATCTTTATGGTCCTGTGCCCGTGCTCACTGGTTAGGGCACCGGCCACATACACGGGGACTGGTGGGCTCGAACCCAGCCCATGGGCCAGCTAAACAACAATGACAACTACAACAACAAAAAAATAGCCAGGCATTGTGGCCGGCACCTGTAGTCTCAGCTACTTGTGGGGTGACGCAAGAGAATCACTTAAGCCCAAGAGTTTGAGGTTGCTGTGAGCTGTGATGTCAGGGCACTCTACCAAGGGTGACATATGAGGCTATGTCTCAAAGGAAATGATCTTTATAAAATTTTGGCACTAGGAAGATATTAAAAATTGATTTCAGTTTCCTGAAAAGACACAAATTAGACCGTGATGCTCTTATACTTCTTAATTGGCCAGACAAGTTTAGCTGAGTGGTTGAAGGTTTCTGAAGAGCCTGTGTGTAACGTATCACAAGATAGATAGGGTTAAGAACAAACCAACAAAAAATTCCTTCTGATACCAGTAACAGGCCAAGCCTTCTCCCCTGTATACACAAACACAGCTGATCTCAGATTCCTCCAAGAGGTGGAAGTTTGAAGAATGCATTGGGTTTTCTGTCTCATGGTGTGACTTTGGAATACTACTTTTCAAATGTTCCAACAGTTCTTCACAGCTGGAAGTCCACGACACAATCATGTGAATTATCCACATTATAAAAACCAGCAGCCCGGAATTTCCTGGCTTTGGCCAAGTGGCAGATGGCTAATGAGCAGGCGTGCCTGCATTTTCTTTGCACGTTGGTGCTGTGTGCTTGTATGGCCTGGGTGCTTACTGCTTCCTCAATTCTTTCCATTCTCTTCCCCCTCTACTAAACATCACTAGCAAAAGGGAGGCATTAGGACCTTGTTTAAAACTATATGACAGGTTTTGAAGGTAAAACTCATTTCTCCGGTGTCACTGCCAATTCACATTCTTTGCAGGTAAAAATTGCCCGTATTCCTTACATTGTGCAATTCATTTCAGCTTAAGGCTTTCCTTATTTGAGATGCTGTGTGGTAGGTATGTGAAACATATAACATAGCTGGATTCTGTCCTCCACCCCAGACTTGTGATTGAGACAGGGGGAGATAAGCTATGAATACAAGTCCTTATAGTGTAACAGAGTGTTTGCTATATTCAGAGAACTGCAGATAAAGTGCTGTGTGGGATCAAAGGACTTCCTTTTGATAAAAGAGATGGAAAAGACTTCATAGCCTAAAACTGGGCTTCATAAGTGGATCTTAAAGAGAGTATAGGGAACAGTGTGCTGAGTAAAAGGAACAGCCTGTGCAAAGGCATGGTGGTCGGAATGTAAACTGACCATTAGTGCAGACAAGGTGAGGACCGAGGTCCCTTGGCAATGAGGCTGCAGTGGAGAAATTAAGACTTGTTGAGGAGCTCCTGAAACTGCGCTTGATTGTGTAGGCAGTAGGGGCTGAGGGTCTGCTGGAGTGGAGGACAGGGGACCAGAAGAGGCCTCAGGCATCGCTGTGTGACGGAATCACCCCAGATGCTGGTACCAGCAGGGGAGGGGTCATCAAACGAATAATACAGTCTTTTAAAAAATATGGCAGCTATTATCTGCATAATGTAATAGATTTAACTCAAAACATGGATATGTCAGTACAAAGAGTTTTTCCAAGTTTAAGGAGTGTTGAGGAATGAGACTCATGAAGTTACTGCAGTGTGTCTAGTCTCTTGATGGTGTCAAAGCCAAGAAGTGCTCATTAATGGAAAAAGCCAGCTAATTATGTGTTTGTTTTAAATTAGAGTAAGTCCTCTACTCTGGGTGACAGAATGAGACTCTGTCTCAAAAAAAAAAAAAAAAAGAAAGAAAGAAACAAACAAACAAACAAAAGAAAGTACCAAGGCAAAAACAGTAAAAAGAAAGTAAAATTAATTTAGGGTGGCATCTGTGGCTCAAAGGAGTAGGGCGCTGGCCCCATATGCCAGAGGTGGCGGGTTCAAACCCAGCCCCCGCCAGAAACTGGAAAAAAAAAAAGTAAGTAAAATTAAATTATAATCTTGCCATTCAGAGATAACTGCTGTAAAGAAAGTGGTGCCTCCCCCCCACCCTCCAACCCCCTGATGCACCCTCCTGTAAAAGCTGATCTCTTTGTTCAGGTGTTTACATTGTTTTAAGATTCAATTTAGGATTCTGAGAAGTAATCAGCAGTTTTCAGCAGTGTTAGATCAATATGGAATTTTAATTTTGCTTCTTATAAAAGGTAGCAGGATTTTTTTTTTTTTTTAATTAGCATTTGATACCAAAGAAATTGATAAATTGACTTAGGGATAATGTAACTTTTAAATGCATCTTGCTTGGAAGATACTTGACTTGCTAGGAAAAACCATTCTCTTTTCTGGGTTTATTATTTATAATTGGATTAGATGAATAATTCTTATCTGTAGATTTTCCACTCAAGACTCTGACCCAACTACTTGAGTAATGATAGTATCTAGAATGTGGACAGGAGGGATAGCAAATCCCATCCCCTGGAATTTTATTGAATGTCGGAACTGCTCCCCTCGCACTTCAGAGGCAGTAGGGCCTAGAACATGGTGTTCTGGGCCAGGCTGCCTAGAAAATCTCACCTTTGATACTTGCTTGCTGTGTGGCCTGGTGAGTTACTTGACCTCTCTGTTCTGTAGCTTTCACATCTCTAAATGGATTTGAAAATAATGGTGCCGACTTCAAGGGGTTATTGTAAGGGTTCAGGGAGTTAATAGCTGTGGAGCGCTGGCAGCAGTAACTGTACTAAGAATGCATCATCCTGTAACTGTTACTAGTGTCATTTTTTTGGTGTCTCCCTGGTCGCTGTTGGTTTTTAGAGATCTTAGTTAGGTTTCATGCTAGTCAGCTTCATGTTTATTTCTCCTTAAAATCAAATTATTTGGGAAAAAATCATTTCCTCCACGTCTAGGATTTTTCTAATTATTTCTGTTTACTCTTCCTTTATCTGCCTTTTCCCGAGCGACTTTTAGTTTCGCTCTTGTTCCCTTCTACCTTGCTCTTTCTCTTAACAGCAGAAGTGGGGACATGGTCGCATCAGAGGATCAACTGGGACAGAGCCTCGGGGCTCTGCATTTCCTCACTTTCCTCTCCCAGCTCCCATTTCTTGGAAGCCAGGGGACGTGCCTGTGCAGCAGGAACACTGCCCCACTTCACCTGTGACTAATTGGAAAACCCTCCGTGTAGGACTTCCGTGGTTCTCTGTTTAGTCGTTATCTGCTTCCTGTTCCTGGAAGGAAGAGAAACTCCAGGCTTGTGTGCAGGGACCTGGCACGGGGCTGGACCGTGGATGTCCGTGCAGCGTGGGGCTGCCTGCTTTCCCTCCCTCCCCTCCTGGGCTGATGGGCTTTTAGTATCTCCTGCTGTAGCCTGGCTCTTACCCGTCGCTGTCCTTTCCTGGATGTTTCCTTTTGTATTTCCAGCTAAGCTGTACGCTTGGTGAGGGTAGCAGCTGTTTTACACTATTACCTCTGAAATAATAATCCCAGCAATAATGGCCAGCATTTTTTGAGTGCTTGCTTTGTACTGGACACTTGGGTAAACCTGAGTTCATCTCATGTAATGCTCAGGAACAATTCTGTTACCTTCATTTTTTTTTTATTTTTTTATTTTTTTATTTTTTTTAAAATTGTATATGGTGTTTATGTTAGAAAATTCACATTATAAAAGAGAGTGCATCCCATAAGGATTTTTAGCTAAATTTTAGCCAATACAACAACTTCTGTTGAAAACCTTTACTATGGGAAAATCAGTTAGGAGGCCTTATAGGGGATACAAAGATGAATGATATTATCTGATATTTACTGAGTATAGCAGGCACTGTGGAAACACTTTATAATTATTTAGTCTTCCCATCAATGCTGTGAGGTAGATAGTATTACTTTTTTTTTTATTATTAAATCATAGCTGTGTACATTGATATGATCATGGGGCATCATATACTAGCTTCATAAACCATTTGACACATTTTCATCCCAATATTCAACATAGCCTTCCTGGCATTTTCCCAGTCACCGTGGCAT
>CAUYPK010141066.1:0-42005 GCA_963574355.1 Loris lydekkerianus | reverse complement strand
ATTTCAACTAGCTTGTACATTTTACTTTGTTTGAAGTACTCTTCTTTGGTGTTCATCTTCCTCTTCTGCTGGAGATGCTGTGCTGTTTTTGATGTTAAGTAGAGACGGGGTCTTACTCTGGCTCACTGTTGGTCATACTGGTCTTGAACCTTTGAGCTCAGACAATCCACCCGCCTCGGCCTCCCACAGCGCTGGGACTACAGGCGTGCGCCACCACGCCCGGCCTGTTTTTCTTTTTTTGAGACTGGGTCTTGCTCTGTTGCCTAGCCTAGAGTGCTGTGGTGTCAGCTCAGCTTACAGCAACCTTAACTCTTAGGCTCAAGTGATCCACCTGCCTCAGGCTCCCAAGTAGCTGGGACTATAGGCACCGACTACAATGCCCAGCTAATTTTTTTATTTTTAGTAGAGATGGGGTCTTGCTCTTGCTGAGGTGGTTTGTCTCTTAATCTTAAGAACCAATATCAACCCAGGCACAATGGCTCACACCTGTAATCCTAGCACTCTGGAAGGCTGAGGCATATGGATTGCCTGAGCTCACAGGTTCAAGACCAGCCTAAGCCAGAGTGAGACCTCATCTCTAAAAATAGTTGGGCATTATGGCAGGCATCTATAGTCCCAGCTACTTAGAAGCCTGAGGCAAGCGAATTGCTTAAGCCTACAAGTCTGAGGTTGCTGTGAGCTATGTGGCCACAGTATTCTACCAATTGTGACCAAGTGAGACTGTCGCAAAAAATAAAACAGTTAAAAATTACAAAAATGTTGGTGTTGGGAGGAGTTTGGGGGAAAGTGTGCCTCCTTTCAGGTGAGAACAATAAGGGAGCAGCTTCTCTGGTGAACCTATTATCATAGCAATATTATCAACAGCCTTTATAATGCATGTAACTTTAAGGGAGGTATTTCTTTCCTTTCCTTTCCTTTCTTTTTTTGACAGTCTCAAGCTGTCACCCTGGGTAGAGTGCCATGGCATTATAGCTCACAACAACCTCCAACTCTTGGGCTCAAGCGATCCTCTTGCCTCATTTTTTTTCTATTTTTAGTAGAGACAGGGTCTCGCTTTTTGCTCGGCTGGTCTTGAATCCGTGAGCTCAGGCAATCCACCGGCCTCAGCCTCTCAGAGTGCTAGGATTACAGGCATGAGCCTCTCTTGGGAACATGCAGAGATGTGTGCAAAGATATGTATTGCAGGAAGCATTATTTGTAACAGCCAGCAAAAAAATTGTATGTATTTGATTATATACCATATTTGATACATATAAAACTCTGAAATGTCTCCCATGATTATGGTATTAGTGGTTATTGCCCAGTTAAATTTTTTCTTTCTCTTTTTCCACCCTCTCTGTAATGGCCAACCATTAATTACATAAACAGATAGAAAAGAATCACTTCTATTAAAACATTGTTTGTATCAAATTAATGATGTCTAGCTTTTAAAATTGTAGGGCTTAGTAGGTAGGGCGCTGGCCCCATATACCAAGGGTGGCGGGTTCGAACCTGATCCCAGCCAAACTGCAACAAAAAATATCCGGGCATCGTGGCAGGCGCCTGTAGTCCCAGCGACTCGGGAGGCTGAGGCAAGAGAATCACCTAAGCTTAGGAGTTGGAGGTTGCTGTGAGCTGTGATGCCAAAGCACTCTACCAAGGTCAATAAAGTGAGACTCTGCCTCTACAAAAAAAAAAAGTGTTTGTAAACTTTAGAATGACATTGGAAAGTCCTTATACATATTAAGTGAGAAAAGCAGAATCAAAATTTAAACCACAATGAGATCTTTTTTAAAATTTTAAAATTTGTTTAAATTTTATCTTTATTTATTTATTATTTCAGGTTAATTTGAGGGTACAAAGATATAGGTTACAATATTTACATTTCTTAGGTAGAGTCCCTCTTATAATTGTGTCCCCTTGCCAAGAGGAGTGCCATACACCCTAACATTGTGCACCCATTAACTGGGAGCACATCCACTCCCCCTCCCACCTCCTCTTGCCACCTGCCACCTACCCCTCCCCCACCTTGAATTGATCTGAGTTTTTCTCTTGTGTGGGCATGTATTAGATCCTTTACTGGCTTCATATTTGTATGGAATACATTGGATACTTGCTTCTGCATTCTTGTGATACTTTACTAAGAAGAATGTGTTTCAACTCCATCTAGGTTAATACAAAAAATGTTAAGTCTCCATCTTGTTTATGGCCACATAACAGTTTGTTAATCCATTCCTGGGTTGGTAGATATTTAGGTTGTTTCCACATTTGGAGGATTGTAAAGTGAGCTGCAATAAACAATCTAGTGCAAATGTCCTTATGATAAAATGATTTTTTTTTCTTCTGGGTAGATGCCTAGTAATCGGATCGCAGGATCAAATGGGAAGTCTAATTTGAGTTCTTTGAGGATTCTCATACTTCTTTCCAACAAGGTTGTATTAGTTTGCAACCCCACCAACAGTGTAAAAGTGTTCTTTTCTCTTCACCACAGTGAGATCTTAATTATGTAAAATACATACTTAGGCAAAATATCTGGAAGGAAATCAATCAGTGGTTGCCCGTGATTGAAAAAGGATTTTTTTTTCTTTTCACCATATTTCATTCCATTTTTTTACTTGTATGTACCTGTGTTTTCAGTTTTTTTTTTCACCCTATTTCATTCCATTTTTTTACTTGTATGTACCTGTGTTTTCAGTTTTTTTTTTTTTTTTTTTTTTTTTTTTTGAGACAGAGTCTCACTAGGTTGCGCTGCCTGGGTAGAGTGCCACCATCACAGTTCACAAGCAACCTCAAACTCTTGGGCTTAAGCTATTCTCTTGCCTTGGCCTACCAAATACCTGGGACTACAGGCACCCGCCACAACACCCGGCTGTTTTTTGGTTGCAGTTGTTGAGCTGGTCCGGCTTGGGTTCTAACCCACCACCCTCAGTGTATGTGGCTGGCATGGTAACCACTGTGCTATGGGCACAAAGCTGTGTTTTCAGTTTTATTACAAAGAATGTATCACATTCTTAAAATGTTTATATTTTATATTTTATTTATTTATTTTTCTTTTTTTTGAGACAGTCTCACTTTGTCACCCTGGGTAGAGTGCTATGGTGTCATAGCTCACAGCAACCTCAAACTCTTGGGCTCAAGCGATTCTCTTGCCTCAGCCTCCCAAGTAGCTGGGACTACAGGCAACCGCCACAACGCCCGGCTATTTTTCTGTTGCAGTTGTCATTGCTGTTTAACTGGCCTGGGCTGGGTTCTAACCCACCAGCCCCGGAGTATGTGGCCAGCGCCCTAACCACTGAGCTACGGGCGCCCCAAAATGTTTATATTTTAAAGACAGGGCCTAAATCATCGCCAGGCTGAAGCTCAGCGGCAGGATCCCAGCTCCCCGCTACCCTGAACCGCGGGACCCCGCGCCCTCCCGCCCTGCCTCCTGAGTCGCCGCGCTGCAGGTGCGCCTGTGCGCAGCCCCTCACCCGGTGTTGGTATTGTTCTTTAACAAAACTGCCTTTCTGCGCAATCACTTGAGACCTGCTGAGCACTCCGCCGGGAGCGTCATGGGAGGTGATCACGCGCGCAGACACGCCTCCAGCCGGCCGCAGCGTTTCGCCCTGGCATTGTCCCCTGTGCCCACCTCCTCCCAAGCCTGGGCCGCCCACACTGCGCAGAGCACCAGTGCGGCAGAGTTACTGGGAGCCTGCGCCCGGCCGCGCTCTGCCGCCCCTTGGTGCCCATCTGGGGAAGTACAAGTAGACTTTGCTGCTTTTGGGGAATCCTTGGAGGACACCTGAGACCCCCAACTTGCCGGGCCTCAGTGTCTTAGCTAAGGGTCAGGACAGGAAAGGTTCCTTCTTTGAAGCTATCCAGCTCAATCAGGGACCCCTTCCCTATAGCCACCACTAGGTCTCAGCCTACGGAGGAATCAGCAATTTCCAGCATTACTTAGGAGCCTTTCTCCTCTCAATATTGCACTTTTTCCAACTTGTTTTTCCCATAATCCCAAACATGCTCTTTTCTTCACTGACTTTTTACTCCAAGCTTTGACTCCTCTGCCCAGGGAACATGAACTTCCAAAATCTTGGGATTTCTGCCACCTGCTAGCTGTGTGGCCTTGGGCACATTAATTGAATCTCCCTTTCCAAGAGAAAAGGGGACAATAACCACCTCTCAAGACAGTATGAGGGGAAAATGAAGTAGTGCAGAAAAGGAAACTCCTTTCAGAAGGTCCACAGAAAGGTTAGTTGCTAAAGCTCGTGATCCCTAGGGGCCCTTTCCCTCAGCCTAGGCTCCTCCCACCCCCAGGCTATTAGCCTTCTCCCTTCAGAGCCTCCTCTCTGCCGAACATGTCCTTCTGTCTGCAGCAGTCTTCTTTTCTGACTTCCAATGGGCTGTAATTTCCCTGAGGATACTGAATGTGTTTTCTTGTTCATGTCCCTGTCCCATCAGCTAAACACAAGGTAGCACAAAGGGATGTTAATTGCTCCTTTGCAGCAAACCCTGCTCCTTCCTACCCTATCTGAGATATCACTACCTCAGAGAGAGCCTGTATCATGTCTCCATATTGGTGCTTGGCTCAGGGCCCCAGAAAAGGCACTTGGAAGGGTACATGTGATGATGGGATGAAAGAAGTTAGGAAGGAAATGCCCTTTTTCAGTCTCTCCTTCTCTGAAGGACAAACACTGGGAGATAACCACATGGTGGGGTGACACTCAGGCCAACACTGCTCCCCCTCAGCCACCACTGAGTGCCCTGTTATGTGCCTGAAGTGCTGGGAGGGCTTCCCCACTCTGGTCTCCCTAGGGCAGGGCGACTGGCAGGAAGGGCAGGGTCCATGCAGCGGCTGTGTAAATGAGTCAGCCCTCAGAGCACACACGATGCCCACCAACAAAGACACCACAGCAGCCAGGGTAGAAACAGCTAGTGTATTGATTTGGAGAGAGAGAAGGGGTGCAGATGGGAAATGCGGAGGCCAGGGGATCCTTAGTGTTTGCCCAAACTGCTGCCTCACTGCTCTGTGCCCCCTCCCCTTCCTGCTCTGGGGGAGGGGGTGGGCCCAGCAGGCTCTGGCCCTTTTTGATGGCCTCTCTCTCCCTCCTTCCTGCACCCCACTTGACTCGGTCCCTCCAGCGACTGTGAAGAGCTGAGGAAAGCAGCTCAAACTCACCTTCTTCCCCCTCCTGTCTCATTTCCATCTGTTGTCTAAGGAAAGTACAGAGAAAGCAAGTGCAGCAGGCACCTGGGAGAAGGAACTCACCCCGGGGCAGGGGCAGAGTTGGGTGGAGATGGGGCAGGCAGAGGCATCTGAGCCAGGGGTAGTAGGACCAAGAGTCCCCTCTCCTCCTCTCAGAGGCTGGTCTGGCCATGGACCTGCTGTCCAGAGGCGTCTGGCAGAGAAGCCTCATGCTTGCCTCTTAGGCACCATGTCATGAGGCCCCGGGGGTTGGGGAAGGGGTAGGTGGGGCAGCTGGGGACAAAAGCAGAAAACTAGGCTTATAAAAGCACCCCGTCCCTTGGCTCCCAGAGGAAGTCTTCTTTGGTTTTAAGGCAGATTTGGAATTTCCTGGAAGCAGGGAAAAGGCAGGCAAGAGAAATTAGGATTGAAATAGATGCATTTTTTTTTTTTTTGCTTGTGTTTTTCCTTCAGTATAAAACCACTGTAGAAAATAACTTCTCTTAGAAAAAAAAATACAGAAGAAAAAAACCAAAGGGGTATTTTTCTTTTTCTTTGGCTTCAAGCCCCTGCCTGCGAAGGCGAAGTGCAGGGGAGGGGCTGGGCAGGAGGTCAGGAAGAAACAGGAGTCCTCCGCTCTACCCCTGCCTGGTAGGTCCCAGATTACATGATGCTGCAGTTCTGGGGGCTCTGAGGGAGAAGAGAGAGGGAAGTATGAGCGGCAGCACCTGGCCCAGACCCTCCCTCCCCGACCCCGAGGGAGATGGTGTCTCCCATACCTCTCACACGACAACCCTGCCCTGCCCTCCAGTCTGGGGCTCAGACCAGAGAGGTAGGGAGCAGGAGGGGACTTTCTAGGACTCTCCAAGAGGAAGAGGCTCCCACTCCCCCGGGCTGCGGAAGAGAAGGCCCTTCCCCCACAGAGGACTGCCTGTCCTAACCCTTAGTGGCCAGGGTCCTGCCTACAGGGTGTGGGGACAAAGGGACAACTCACCTGGGTTCGGGGCCTGGCGTTGCCCAGGAGGTAAGAGCGGGTAACCAGGTTGTCTCCGAAGCTGCTACCCCCACTGCCCCCCACACTGCGGTAGCTGCGAGTGACTGTGACGCTGGAGGCAGAAGAACCAGAGGAGATGGATCCGCCCACCTGGGCTCCCGAGCTGCTGGCAGATGCCTTGTCGGCAGGCTGCCCACAGGTCCCGCACACCACAGTGCGTGAGCGCAGGTTGTACTCAGCGGGGTCCCCCGAGCTGCTGCAGTGGGAGCCCTGAGGAGGGAGACAAGGCTCAGGCGGGACGGCGAGTCTGGGACTGCTCAGGCCCCAGCCCAGGCTCTGGCTCCTGCGGGCTCCTGGCCTCTAGGCAGGAAGGTAGGTCCTGTACCCAGGGAGCCAGAGGACATAGGGGTCTGGGAGGTAGAAGAAGGGAGGACATGAAGGAGGAGAAGGGCAGGAAGACTTGGGAACAGAAAATAGGAGTTGTGCCTTTGACTCTGGGTTGCTACTTGAAGTCTAAGAGGAAAAGAAGCAAGAGAAGAAGCAAGCTTATAGGGCAGCAGGCATTAATTAGAGGGGGCAGGAAGGAGAGAGAACATTCTCTCAGGAAAAATGACGGGAATGAGAGGACACGCATGCAACAGGAATGGAGAAAGGATGAGAAAAGAGCTACATGCAACAGAGATGGGGGAGAGAGGCAGGGCCAGGGTGCCCCACGTCTGTCCTCCTGTCCCCTTCCCATGAGACAAATCCAGAACCTGTCCACTGCTCCCATGGGAATATTCCATGGCATCAGAGAGTTCCCACTCCCTTCCTTACCAGAGTAGGGCACCCAGACACCTGGGTTCCCTGTTCAAGGTATAGGAGGAGAGAGAAGAAAGGCCAGGGCAGCGAATGAAGTTCCAAACATTCTTTAATGAAAAGATTTTTGGCACAGGGAGGCTGGGGAGAGGCTGGCCCCAGGCCTGGCAGGGTTGCCCCAGTGCAGGCTTGACCTCAGCGGCGGCTGCCACTCACGTGGTGGTGATGGAGTAGGTCATCTCCATCCTCATCATCATCATCCTCAACCATAGTCACTGAGCGCACCAGCTTGCGCATGGCCACCTCCTGCCGAGGACAAGGGACCAAGCCCAAGGGTCAGGGGCTTAGGGCTAGGGGAGGGGCATACAGCACATTTACCCACAGTGACCATCTGGAACCTTCTGGTGGCCTGACCTTGTCCAGCCTGCTGCCTACTCTGTCCTGTGTGGTGCTGGAACTAAAGAGCTCATTTCCCCCTCAGAGGGATGCCATCCAGCTCTCTGGGTCAGGTGTGGCTCTACTTGAGCAACCCTAGCTGTCTACCTTCCATCCCTCTTGCTGCTGGGAAGGCATTTTTTGGTCTGTCCACTAGGGGGGTGGAGTTCTAGCAGATGGCCCAGAATTGGGTCCCTGTGTTGAGGACAGATGGCTCTGACTTTGGCCACCAGGGGGAAGCTTGCCCAGTAAGAGGCCTGTGGGGGCACACTCACCTCTCCAGTGGAGTTGATGAGTGCAGTGCGCAGGCTGTTCCCACAGCCCCAGCTGTTCTGCGCCTTCCACACCAAGTCCGTTGGGGGGCTGTGCGTGGCCCCCGCTCCTGCAGCCCAGATCTGGAAAAGAGGGATTAGAGAAGGACACTCACTCCACACTCCCTTTCCCATCCAGCCACTATAGAGAGCACCCAAGCTCCCTGCCACTCACCGTCACAGCCTGCCCAGCTTTCAGGGTGAACTTTGGTGGGAAGCGGTAAGTCAGCAAGGGGTCATCTCCATTCTGGCGCTTGATCTGCCAGTTACCCATAGACTGGTCCTACCAGGAAGATAAAGAAGAGGAAGGTGGGGGTGGCTCATCCAGGCTCTTGGGTTTATCTTGCTCAAGGGCTTCCCCCTCCATCCCTCCCCTACCCTCCCACCTGCCCACCCATCACTGCCTTTACCCTCAAGGATAAGAACTATGGTCTGTAAGTACTAATGCTGTGCCAGGCAAATGGACACTTTCTTCTTTCCAGAACTCAAGAGTTACAGGCTATTAATCATCCCATTTTACAGATGAGGAAACTGACATTCTGAGAGATTAAATGACTTATAGCTAATGAGTCCAGGAGACAGGACTCCAACTAGAGTGTGCAGGAGACCCACACAGTAGTCCAGAGGGCCCCTCTGAGAGGTGAATCCTCCTCTCCTCAACCTCCGGCCCCGCCTCCCGCTGCCTCTCTCCAGACACAGCTGTAGGCCCTCAGACCCTGACTGGGACCTACCTCATTAGACTTGTTGCGCAGCCGCACAAACTTGCCCTCCTCATCCACCTCCTCTACTGCCACGCGCCCGCTGGTGCGTGCATGCTGGGAGAAGCTGCTGCGGCTCTCAGAGGACTCCAGCTTGCGCTTTTTGGTGACACTGCCCCCACCCTGTGTCTGGGACGAGTGGGAGGAGGCACGGCCACGACTGCGCTGTGAACTGGGGCTGGGAGACAGGCGTAGCCTGGGGAGGGGGAGACCAAGTGCTTTGTCAAGGCCAGGCACAGGCCAGAGGCCACCACTGCCACCTCCCTGGCTCCTCCCCAGCCCACCTCTCCTCCTCGCCCTCCAGGAGCTTGCGGTAGGCATGGATCTCCATATCCAGGGCCAGCTTGATGTCCAGCAGCTCCTGGTACTCGTCCAGCTGCTGCTGCATCCTTGCCCGCATTTCGGCCATCTCTCGCTCCTTATCTGCCAGCAGCCGCCGGCTGGTATCCCGCTCCCGGGCCAGTGAGTCCTCCAGGTCCCGAAGTTTCGCCTCCTTGGCTGCCAGCTGGGGCAGAGGAGGTGGGGGTTTGGTGAGCTCTCAAGAGCCCAAGTATGGAGAAAGGGGAATGTGGTTGGGTGCAGGGGATGCCCAGCTACCCTCTCCAGGATCTTGTGCCCTCATCAGGGGCCCTCAGAGGCTCTGAACATGGTCTTGGCTAGTGACTGGGAAGTCTTTCCAATATTTAACTAAATCTTTTCTTTTTCTTTTTTCTTTTTCTTTTTTTTTTTTTTTTTGAGACAGAGTCTTACTTTGTCACCCTTGGTAGAGTCCTGTGGCATCATAGCTCACACTACCCTCAAACTAGGCTTAAGTGATTCTTTTGCCTCAGCCTCCCAAATAGCTGGGACTATAGGCACCTGCCAAAACACCTGGCTATTCTTAGAGATGGGGGTCTTTTTTTTTTTTTAAGACAGAGTCTCACTTTCATGCCCTTGGTAGAGAGCTGTAATGTCACAGCTCACAGCAACCTCAAACTTTTGGGCTCAAGTGATTCTCTTGCCTGAGCTTTCCAAGTAGCTGGGACTATAGGTGCCTGCCACAACACCCAGCTACTTTTTTTTTTTTTTGAGACAGAGCCTCAAGCTGTCACCTTTGGTAGAGTGCCGTGGTATCACAGCTCACAGCAACCTCCAACTCCTGGGCTCAAGCAATTCTCCTGCCTCCACCTTCCAAGTAGCTGGGACCACAGGCGCCCACCACAACGCCTGGCTATTTTTTGGTTACAGCCGTCATTGTTGTTTGGTGGCCAAGGCTGGATTCGACCCCACCAGCTCAGGTGTATGTGACTGGTGCCTTAGCCGCTTGAGCCACAGGTGCCAAGCCCCCAGCTATTTTTAGAGATGAGGTCTTGCTCTGGCTCAGACTGGTCTCGAATTCCTGAGCTCAAGTAATCTGCTTGCCTTGACCTCCCAGAATACTGGGATTACAAGCGTGAGCCACCCTGTCTGGCCTTAACTGAAATCTTTTGTTCTGAGGCTGGACCCTACTTTCTGCCCACAAATAGCATAGCCAGCTAGAATAACACTGATGCTTTTAACACTCACATCATAGAGTATTATGACAAATCTGTGAGTTAGGGAGAATAAGAAAAATCCATTTTCAAACGGGAAAACCAAAGCTCTGAGAAGCAAAGGTGAGATAGGAGGGAATACTGGACAGCAGACAGGCCTTCTGATGTGAAGTCCTGGGTCCCTTTTCTTCATGTGTGGTCCTGAGGGACAGACACCCCCCCCCCCCAAAGAAACCCCCCTGAGCTTCTGGCCCACATCCCTGCCCAGATCCTTTGACCCTGGGAGAAGAGGGAGGGCATCACCTGCTTCTGGAGCTGGCTGAGCTGCGCTGAGAGGCTGTCGATGCGGATGCGGGTCTGTTGCAACTCCTCGTGGGCAGCGCCTGCCAGGTTGCTGTTCCTTTCAGCAGACTGCCTAGCATTGTCCAGCTGGAGAAGGGGACAGGGTTAGGACTGCAGGGATCCAGAGGGACATAAGGAGGGGCCTGAGAAAGACATCACTGCTGAGATTTCAGGTCTTGAGCCACCCTGAGCTCCCTGCCACCATCCACCTGGTCCCCCCAGGAATGTCCCAGTGTGGGCAGAGGCAGTGAGGGAACAGGGGAGAGCAGGCACCTTGGCAGAATAGGTCTTCTCCAGCTCCTTCTTGTACTGTTCCACCTGGTCCTCATGCTGGGCCCGCAGTTCCTGTAGGGCGTCTGCCAGCCGGCTTTCAAACTCGCGCTGCTTCCCATTATCAATCTCCACCAGCCGAGTTTCATGGCGGCGCTTAGTCTCACGCAGCTCCTAGAAGCGTTGGATCAAGGACATGGAAACCAAAATCAGAACTAGTTCCTTAGAGGCCACGGCTCACAGTCAAGCTCCCTGCCCAGCCTCACCCCATTGGCTGCTGTCGGCCCTACTCCAACCTGGGACCAGGTGCTGGCCCCACACTCTGTCGACTAGGGCAAGGGACTCAGATGGGTAAGCCCTCCAACTCAGTTGACCCCCAACCTAAGACCAGTGTCTGTCACCACCAGCCCTAGCCCCCTGGCATGCATACAGTCCCCACCTCACTGTAGATGTTCTTCTGGAAGTCCAGCTCCTCCTTCAGGGTCTGCAGCCTGTTCTCGGCATCCACCCGCCGTAGCATCTCATCCTGGAGCTGCTTCTTAGCCTCACCCAGGGCTGCTTCAAGCTGAAAGGAAGCAGGGAGAGGTTGGGTGAGGGTCACAGCACATGTGAGCTGGGAGAAGGCTGAGAGGGGAACTGTTCCCATTATGTCCCTTTATATGTATGGAAACAAATCTGGGGGAGGAAGGGCCTTGGATGTTCACAGAGGTGTGGACATCCACTTCCTCACAAAAATGACTCCAGGTGGGAGATAATTCTTCTCCAGTAGCCACAGAACCTCCACTCTCTGGCACAACATAACAGTTACTATAAAGGAGTTATGTACAAAGTATGGAGGTATAAGAGAGAAGGAACCAGTGTACCTGGACTGGGGGGTAGGAGTGGGTGTGGGAAGGCCTCCAAGAGGCTGAGACGGAAGGGACAGGCTGCTGGAGACTAGAGGGCACTGTTGTAACTATAGGGCAGAGACAAGCATGTGCAAAGGCATGGAGGTATGAAGCCACATGTGTATCCAGGGGTCTTCTGGGAGATCAGTGCTGGGAGAAGTGATGGGAGAGGGGGCAGGGCCAGTAGGCAGGGGCTGGCTCATGAAGATATGCCCTTATCTGCCACAAAAAGGACCTCTGAAGAAGTTTGAGGAGGGAATGGCTGGGACAGTGGCTCATGCCTATAATCCTAGCACTTTGGGAGGCTGAAATGGCAGGATTACTTAAGGCCAGGAGTTCAAGACCAGCCTAGATAATACAGTGAGACCCCATCTCTACAAAAAATAAGAAACATTAGCCAGGTATGGAATATAGATGCTTACAGTCCTAGCTACTCCAGAGGCTGAGGCAGGAGGAGGATCGCTTGAACCTAGGAGTTTGAGGCTGCAGTGACCTATGATTACATTCCACCCTAGGCAACAGAGGAAGACCCTGTCTCTAAAATAAAATAAAATTTAGGACAGCGCCTGTGGCTCAGTGAGTAGGGCACCAGCCCCATATACTGAAGGTGGCAGGTTTGAACTCAGCCCCAGTCAAACTGCAACAACAACAACAACAAAAAATAGTCAGGCGTGGCGGCGGGCGCCTGTAGTCCCAGCTACTCGGGAGGCTGAGGCAAGAGAATCGCCTAAGCCCAAGAGCTGGAGGTTGCTGTGAGCTGTGACATGATGGTACTCTACTGAGGGCAACAAAGTGATACTCTGTTTTTAAAAAAATAATAATAATAAATAAAAATAAAATGAAATTTAAAGGAAGGAAATAAAAGGAAAGAAAAGAACAGGGTCAGTGCAGCTGGGAAGGACTGGGAGAAGGGTGGAGCTGGAGGTAGACCTGGGGAAGAATGGCTCAGCCTTGGTTTATAGAACTTGCTGACTTCTCCTAGTCCCCCCCTGGTGTATGGATGTTGCAGGACCTAGAAAGGAGAGACCAGGATCGAAGTTTGGCCACTCACTTTATTCCTGGCCCTACTCTGAGAAGATGAGGCAGTGAAATTGGAAATAAACCAGCTTCTTTGGTTCCATGCCCTGGCTTTTACCATGAGAAACTGGAGCAAAGTATTTTGAAAGTAAAGGCCACCACAAATACAAAGCACTGTTAACACATGTCCCATATGTGATTAGCAGTTAGCTTTCAATTATGGCCACAATAGATGATAAAAAGAAAGGAAAAAAAAAAGAAAAGAAAGGGAGCAAATTAAAACCACCCTGAGATATCATCTAACCTCAGTGAGAATGGCCTATATCACAAAATCTCAAAACTGCAGATGCTGGCACAGATGTGGAGAGAAAGGAACACTTTTACCCTGCTGGTGGGACTACAAACTAATACAACCTTTTTGGAAGGAAGTATGGAGAAACTCAAAGAACTCAACCTAGACCTCCCGTTTGATCCTGCAATCCCATTACTGGGCATCTATCCAGAAGGAAAAAACCTCTTTTATTATAAAGATACTTGTAGTAGACTATTTATCGCAGCTCAATTTACAATCACTAAATGTGGAAACAGCCTAAATTCCCTTCAAGCCAGGAATGGATTGGCAAGCTGTGGTATGTGTATACTATGGAATACTATTCAGCCATTAAAAAAAAAATGGAGATTTTACAGCATTTGTTTTAACCTGGATGGAAGTGGAATACATTATTCTTAATGAAGCATCACAGGAATGGAGAAGTATGAATCCTATGTATTCAACTTTTTTTTTTTTTTTTTTTTGCAGTTTTTGGCCGGGGCTGGGTCTAAACCTGCCACCTCCAGCATATGGGGCCAGCATCCTACTCCTTTGAGCCACAGGCACTGCCCTGTATTCAACTTTGATATGAGGACAATTAATGACAATGACATGATGGGGCATAGGGGAAGGGGAGAGCAGACAGAGGAGGAGAGAGGGGTGACGGAAAGGAAAAGAAAAAAAAAAAGAAAAGAAAATGGTGACTAATTCTCACATAAACTGGATTTAATTTTGACCAAAGTACGTTACTTAAACATTAATTATTTTTTTTTTTTTTTGCAGTTTTTGGCCAGGGCTGGGTTTGAACCCACCACTTCTGATATATGGGGCCGGCACCCTATTCCTTGAGCCATAGGTGCCACCCCCTTAAAACACCAATTTTTAATTCAACTTGTTATTTGTTCTTTAGGATATTGCATCCTCATTTATAAATGAAATATGTTTGTAATTTCCCCTTTATAATATATTTTTTTTCAATTTTAATATTAGGTGTATCCAGATGAAGTAGAATGATCTTGAAGTATTTCTTCTTTTTCTATTGTCTATAGTATTTGGCATGATCTTTTTTTTGAAATTATCTTTTATTTTATTTATACATATTAGTTGTCTATTTTTTGAGACTTTGAAAAAAATAATAAAAAGTTAACTGGGTGAGGCCTGTGGCTCAGTAAGTAGGGCGCCGGCCCCATATACCAAGGGTGGTGGGTTCAAACCCGGCCCTGGCCAAACCGTAACAAAAAAATAGCCAGGCGTTATGGTGGGTGCCTATAGTCCCAGGTACTCGGGAGGCTGAGGCAATAGAATCACCTAAGCCCAAGAGCTGGAGGTTGCTGTGAGTTATGACGCCACAGCACTCTACTGAGGGTGACAAAGTGAGACTCTGTATCTAAAAAAAAAAAAAGAAGTTAACTGATGACTCCATACTGAACCTCAGAGTCAAAGCATTCTATAATAGACATACTCTTATTTGACAATGTGAATGTTACTTTTTTTGCATTATTATTACTATTGTTCAATTAAAAAAAAAAAAAGAAAAAAAAAGAAAGGGAGGAAGGGAGGGAGGGGAAAAGAAAAGAAAGAAAGGACCCTAGTCCTCTTTTCTGCCAGAGGAGTCATAAACTGGAGGCCAAACTGGGAGGATCTAGGACGTAGTCCATTGTGAAGTTAAATGAAAATGGCTCATAGATGATTTCAAATTCACTCTGCTAGATCCCAGGGATGGCCAAAGAAGAATGAGATATGGTCTCAATGGTTGAAATGATGCCAGGACAGGTGAATAGCTCTAAGATGAGACCAGGCCAGGCCAGGTCAGACCAGGCCCCTCCCAGGGCAGGATAGTGAGTGAGCACATGTCAGGCAGGGCCACTGCTGGCAGACCCTGGAGGGTGGCCTCACCTTGGCCACCTGACCCCGCAGATCATGCAGCTCGTTCTCCAGTGTGCGCTTCTCACTGAGAGCGGTGCTCAGTGCAGCCTCCTTGGAGTTGAGCAGAGCCTCCAGGTCCTTGAGCCGGGCCTGGGCAGCCATCAAGTCACCTTCCTTCTTGGTATTACTAAAAATGAGAGAGAAGAGTGGGTTTAAGAGAAGAAGTCAGCATCCCTAGAGGGCCAATTCCATTGGGCTGACTCTACTGTCCCCAGCTACCAGGAGAGGCATCCTTGCTTTAGGTTTGTTTGTATCTGCTTGTCTCTGGGGCTGGGCTCCCATCTCCCCCAACAGCTCCCAAAACCTACTTCTTGCTTCTCCACCCTTCCCATGACTCAGGGCTCAGGAACGTGCCTGGGGCAAAGGGCAAAGCTTGATCCCATGACATGAATGCTTTTCCCTCTCCCCTTCCCATTCTTTCTCAGTCAGACAGGACACCTTTGTCTTCTGCCCCTTCCCACACAGGGCCTTAATTTCTCCTCCCTGGACTCCACCCACCTTCCTTTCAACCAAGTTTCTCTCCCTCCAGGGAGAAGGACAAGGGAACTCCCAGCCTGGGGCTCCACATGTCCCTAAGACTTCTTAGTTTGAGTCCCAAAGGTGTTGGTCACCCCTTCTCATCCCTTTTACACACATGGGACTGTACAACTGTGGGGAAGGAGAGTCCAGCTGGAGCACAGGGAGACCTAGTATAAGGATAACCAGGCACGGTACTGATCCTTTCCTTTCTCCGGACCCAGTCTGGGTCCCCTGATCTGGGTAGAGCAGAGGGATCCCAACCTCCCTTCCTCTGGCTCCATCAGAGCCCTGAGAGAACACTGAGCCATGCGCATTGGCCACAAGCGGCATCTAGCTTCAGACGTGGTTCCCAGGCCTTCGGGTCCCTCTGGGCTCCGGTTTCATTTATTTACTGAGACAGAGCCTCACTCCATTGCTCCAGGCTAGAGTGCTGTAATATTGTAGCTCACAGCAACCTCAAACTCCTGGGTTCAAGCGATCCTTAAGTTTTTGTTTTTGTTTTTGTTTTTTAGTAAAAACAGGGTTTCACTCTTGCTCAGGCTGGTCTCGAACTCCTGAGGTCAGGCGATCCACTCGCCTCAGCCTCCCAGAGTGCTAGGATTATAGGCATGAGCCACTGGGCCTGGTCATGAGCTCCAGTTTTTGGGGGGTTTTTTTGCAGTTTTTTGGCCAAGGCTGGGTTATGAACCCACCACCTCCGGCATACTCCTTTGAGCCACAAGCCCTACTCCTTTGAGCCACAAGCGCCGCCTGTGAGCTCCAGTTTTAAGCCTCCCTACTCCTCAAACTGGGTAAAGCTTTGGCTATAACCAGCAAAAAAGGGCTGCCTCTGCCACATCCCTCACTTTTCTGGGTCCCTGACTATTTTTGCTAGTGAACTGGAGAAATACAAGGGTCCTATTTATTTCCTTCCTTCCCTTGCTTCCTTCCTTCCTTCCTTTCGTTTGTTTTTTGAGACAGATGCTGAGCCAAGGTCCTATTTTCTTAAAAACCTCTAGGGAGGCTTGGCGCCTGTAGCTCAGTGGCTAGGGCAGTAGCCACATACACCGGAGCTGGCAGGTTTGAATCCAGCCTGGGCCTGCCAAAACAACAATGACAACTACAACCAAAAAATAGGTGGGAGCGGCGCCTATGGCTAGTGGGTAGGGTGCTGGCCCCCTATACTGAGGGTGGTGGGTTCGAACCTGGCCCCAGCCAAACTGCAACAAAAAATAGCTGGGCATGTGGCGGGCACCTGTCGTCCCAGCTACTTGAGAGGCTGAGGCAAGAAAATCACCTAAGCCCAGGAGTTGGAGGTTGCTGTGAGCTGTGTGATGCCCACAGCATGCTATAGAGGGTGATAAAGTGAGACTCTGTCTCAAAAAAAAAAAAAAAAAAAAACCTCCAGGAAACCCAAGAACTTTCTAGATGTTACAATCCCTCCATAAATACAGGGTGGGAGAAAGTAGCCAGGGAGTGGAGGGAAAGAGCCAAGGGGCCTGGACTCAGCTGCCATCTGTAACTCATCTGTCCTTGAGCACAGCCCACCTGGCAGATGGAAAAAGGGAAAACCAAACATGGGCAGGGGTCTATTCTAGAGAGGAGAAAAGTGCCAACATTTTTCATTTGCCACAAAAGCCCTGAGCTCCAAGAGGCCCCATGATTCACACTGAAGTGGACAGAGAAGGCTAGACTTGCAGATGCTCTGGAGTGATAGGACGAGACCCAGGCAGTATTCTCCTGTCACTGGCTTAGGGCAGTCTAAAAAAGGAGTCAGTCCCCCTAACTGGGCTCTACTGGACTGGGAAAGGGATACAGTGACAGCCAGAGGGGCAAGGGCAGGGCAGGAGGACCTAGAGGGAGCTCCCCTAGCCTGCATGCCAGCTCAGTCTGGGCCTCAGGCCACACCTTAGAGCAAGGTATTTAAGCAACATGTCTGTCTCCTGCAAAAGGAGGCCCTTCCAGAACTAGAGGATGCCTCCCCTCCTCCATCTCAGTCAGAAAAGCTAAAAATAAAGTCAAAACCCAGCTCAGGTTTTGGCTGCCATCCGGCCCAGCCCCTGGCTGGGAGCATAGCCCCAACTTTCCATGACTTCAGAACTTTTCCGAAGCTGAAGCAGCTGCAGGGGGAGGAGAGAGAATGAAGAAAAACCACTGGTAAAATGAAGCGACCCAGCAGCAGACATAGATTCCGAGCTCCTTGGTCCACCTCCCAGGCTGGCAAGGGCTTCCCTGAAGAGGCCTCTCTGCCCTGCAGGCTAACGGCTACAGCTGGCTATGCTAGGAGGCTCTCAGAATTTAGAGAACTGGACAGAACTTAAGAGTCAGTTTAACCCTCTCCTTTTACAGATGAGGAAACCAAGGAGCAGAGGAGGAAGGTGAATGACCCAAAGTCAAGCAGTGTGGTCCAGGAGCAGGGACGATGTTCCAATCAATTCTGGCTACTGGTCTCGGACTCCTCCTCTTGCCCTCCCTCCTCCCTAACCAACAAGGTCCAGAGACAACAGAGGAGCTGGAAGGAGGAAGAGGGTAGCCACCGCAGCACAAGGTGGTCCCCAACCTAACCAGCCTGAGCTGAGGAAGCAGGACAGAAAGATGGGGGACCTTCAGAAGACACCCTAGTCCTGCCATCCACATCTCCTGGTGCCAGAGGAGGGGCTCTAGTGCTCCCTTTTATTGCTCCCTTTGGCAACAACCTTTCCTTGCCCATGTCTGACAGATGGTAGCCAAGGACAGAGGTGTGTGGTTGCTGTTCTCTGGGAACTTAGAGTCTAACTCACATAGGAGTCTTTATTTCCTCCTGCTGGCAAAGCTGGGGTGGCAGTGGTGTGATAATGGTAGGAACACTTACATAGAGCTTATTGTGTACCAGCCATCGAGTACGATCATGTTAACTCAAATAATCACAACTACCCTGAGACTGGTGCTGTTACTATGTCATTGAGGAAATTGAGCCACAGATAACTATGTCCAGGGTCCTGCAGCAAGTGGGGTACAGAACTGTAATCAGTGCCCCACTGCACAGGGACTCATGCCCTTTCCCTCCTAGAGGTCTGGACTAGCGCTGCAAAGAGAAGCAATTCAAAGGACTAAGACAACTCTACAGAGGAGAAAAACCACAGAGAGGTGGGTGAGGAAGTGCCTTTGCGGTTTTCTTAGGCATGGGGAGCTCCCATATGTGGGGAAGAAGCCACTGTCACCCATGGGCTCATGACTCAGACCTCGAGCTCTACAGCTGCAGAGCCACATGCACACCCCAAAAGAGGGCTAGGGTAGAACAGAGCCCAGAGCCTCTTCTTGCTCCTCCTTAACCCTGCCTGCCCACCACCAAATGCCATTTTCTTCCTAGGTAGGGTCCTCAGACTCTGCCCAGGCATTTGGCCCCAGGATGGCACTGCCTGCACCCCAGTCCCCTGGAGTATGGCAGAGGAAAACCTGGCAGACACCCCATGCTGGGCTGGCAGGGATGACAGGGTGTGGCAGGCTGGAGGAGCTGGGAAGGGTGGGAACCTCAGGTGATTCATGCTTGGGCAGACAATACCCGGGTACTGGTGGGAAATCCTCTAGTACTTGCAGGGGAGCCTCTGGCTTTGCCAGTGTCCTGCCAGTGGGGGCCAGCTCTTTCCCCTGCACCCCCCTTGCTTCCCAAACACAGATATGGCTGCATCCCAGCGCAGAACAGAGAAGGGCTGGGCATCCTGTTTCTAATTCTTCCCAGAACTGGCAGAAAAGAGTTCAGAAAAAGGGATGAGAGGGTCAGGCACGGAGAGGAAGAGAATAAGGTAGAAATGGGGTACGGGCTACTTTAGGGAAGAACGGTGGCAGCACCGCCAAGGGGCTGGTGGGCACTGGGCCAGACGCTGACCCGCCCGCTGAGTCACAGTCCTCAGCCCGGCTCTGATGCCAGATATGGAAGCCAGCCGCCAGCCTGTTTGGGCCTGGTTGCTGGAGCAACGTGCAGGCTGGAGGGAGAGGCCACCATTTCCTCCCAGCCTGGGAGGGAGGCGAGAGGGACGGCGCTGGGCTGGGGCTAAAAATAAGACGTGGGAGGGGACAGGGACAGACAGGCACAGGGGCTCCCACTGCAGGGCTCGGTTAGATACCCCCTCCGCCCCCACCACGCGCCAGGCCCTGCCTCACCGGCCCTCGGAGTTCCCCATGGCTGGCGCCACCTGGAGGAGGTAGAGGGCAAAGGCCCAGGCGCTCGTAGCCCTGAGGGAAGGCGCCCCCTGCGGCGGGGGAGGGGGGATAGCAGGGCCCTGCTCTCAAGGCAGCTGCTTCCCTGGGTCCCCTGGGCACCCAGACCTCTGCCCAGCAGAATTCCTGCCACATGTGGGGTGTCTCCTGCTGCCACGCAAGTCTTTCTGCACGTTCCTACATCGCTCCTCTTGTTCCAGTTACTCCCCTCCATTTTCCCAAACACACCCCACACCCCCCTGGGGCCCACCTCTGTCCTGGCCTGCTGCTTTCAGACAGTGTTTTACCCATGGGGTCTTAGGGTTTTTCCTGTATTTTCCCAAATGCCCTGAGACTAGGCAGTTCATATGCCATGGGACCTCCTCCTGGACCAACCCCTGTACTTTTACATGGGGGGAAACCAAGGCCTGGAGAAGGAGAGGCTTGGGCACTAAAAACATGCCCACCAGGTCACCTGAGGACACTCACAGTAGACTGGGACAGAACACAGAAAATGGCACAATGTGCAGAGTCGGGGCCACAGTAGGGCACCTGGGTGATGTATTAGCCTCTGCCCTGTATACTGGGCCTCATGAGACTGCCACTCCGATCACACTTAAATTATCTCACACATCCTCACACCTGTGTGTGCAGCTAGCCATGAGGCTTGAGGGTCTACCACTCGCCAAAGTAACCATTCTTTGCCTTTGGCTAATCTGTGGGTCTCTAACCACTTAGAGGTAAGGGCAGGATGTGGGCAGACTGAGACACCTGGCTTCCCTCCCTGGCATTCAAGGCACCATCCCTCTCTAGAAAGGAGACCTCATAGAAGAAAGGTGAGGGGGCAGGTGTTCCAGGGACTTAGAAGCCTCCCAAGCCTTCCCCAAGCCCCACCCTGTTAAGTTATAAATGGTAGTTCCCAGGAGGGACCACCCTAGCCTGCCCACACAGGCACATGTACCCACACAGGAATGGCTCTGCTTCTGCACGCCTCCCTTGGGTGTGACGCCTGCCAAACATGCCTGGGGTCTGAGGCCCCTCAGATCCCCTTCCAGAGCCACCAGGCTCCCAGCTGTCCTCCCCCAAGACAAAGACAGGTCTTAATTCCAGGCAGAGGGAAGGGCTGATGTGGGGGCACTGGTGCTGAGAGGGGGATAGGAGGCCTGTTGACATGTTCAGACGCAAATCCAACAGAAGCTGGGCCTGGCCTCCTGCCAGGCCTGAGTCACAGCTGCTGGGTGCATCAACGTGGCATTGTACAGAGGCAGGAGGAGCCTGGGGCCAGGGTCCAGAAGCCAGAGCACTGAGGTCCCAGACAGTAGGTAACTGGCTTCCTCACCAATGGCCCCCTGTAAGGTCCCCTGCCAACTCTGTTTTCCTTCTTCCAGGCTTATCTCTCTAAAAGTCATTCCTGTGTAATCACAAAAATGCAGGGGTGGGGCCTGGGGACAGACCAAAAGAAGTAGGAGAGGGGAGAGATGACCTAAGAAGAAGGTAGAGTATCCTGAGGGGAGAAGGGAAGGAAGTCACTGGGCAAAGGAAAGGACATTTAGGGGATCTCCACAAGAAGCCAAATCGGCAGTGCCTTAACCCTCCATCTGGTGTCCTATAGTAATTAACCCTGACAACACCCCAGAGAGAGTGGAAGCCACACCCCAAGAACCAGAAAGGAAGTGGGGGAAGACCTAGGAGTTCTGGTCCCTCTGCATTCCAGCTCTAGCCTCAGTGCCATCTGTTCCAGCCAGCACGGGGTTGGCACCTTAGAGCTTTGGGAAGAAGAGGGCTCTTGGCAGTCCCACATGGCTCTCTCTCAACTGCCCAGCAACTGAACCCATTGAAATGATGAGTCTCTAGCTCTCCTGAGCTAGTCCTGAAGGGACTTATGTGTCCTGTTCTCCCTTCCATTTGTCTGCCACTCAATTCAGACTACTGTCCCTCATGCTGCAACTTGAACGCAGTTCTCAAGAAAAGGCCACTTAAAGCTGGGCACAGTGGCTCATGCCTGCAATCCCAGCACTCTGGGAAGCCAAGATGGGTGGATCCCTTGAACTCAGAAGTTCAGAGACCAGCCTGAGCAAGAGCGAGACGCTGTCTCCACTAAAAATAGAAAAACTGATGGTGCCCATAGCTCAGTGAGTAGGGTGCCGGCCACATACACCCAGGTTAGCAGGTTCGAACATAGCCCGGGCCAGCTAAACAACATTGACAACAACAACAAAAAATTAACCGGGCATTGTGGTGGGTGCCTGTAGTCCCAGCTACAACGGGAGGCTGAGGCAAGAGAATCGCTTAAACCCAAGAGTTTGAGGTTGCTGAGAGCTGTGATGCCACAGCACTCTACCGAGGATGACATGAAACTCTGTCTCAAAAAAAAAAAAAAAAGAAAAGAAAAGAAAACTAGCTGATATTGTGCCAGGCACCTGTAGTCCTAGCTACTCAGGAGGCTGAGGTGGGAGGATTGTTTGAGCCCAGGAGTTTGAGGTTGATGCGAGCAAGGCTGCTGCCATGGCACTCTAGCCAGGTTAACAGAGTGAGACTCTGTCTGCAGGAAAAAAAAAAAAAGAAAAAGAAAGAAAGAAAGGGCCACTTGTCAGCCTCTTCTTGTCTAATTGGACAAGCATAGGGTCTCCTGTCCATTCTACCCACTATGTGACTCAGCTCCCCTGCAGGGCCTGGGATCCCAGCCAGAATTATTACTGGCTTCAGAAGGCGGGATTCTGGCTTCCTCTCTCACAACTGGGTAGAAGCTGGGGGGAGGGGATCAGGGAGACCTCCCCTTCTCAAACTCTGTTACCTTCCTTAAGGGATTGGTAAAGGCAATTTAGCAATTGCAAGACCTCCTCTACCCCAAGCTGAAGTTGGGGGAACCACTATGAATGCAAGGACAGCAGAAGGTGGGCAGTTCAAGGTCACTGTCCACCTCCTCCTGGCTCCAGGCAGTGCTGTCTAATCCTGTCCAGCTCTCAGGTAACAGTCCCTCCCTTCCTAGCCCCAACACAGGTCATGGGAGTCATTCCTGTGCTGCCTCTTCCTTTCCTACCACAAGATGCAGCCTTTCCATTGTTGGGGAGAGGCCCTGAAAACAAAGTGTCCCTTTCTACTAGCAATCAAAACAAAGCACATGCTGGGAGAGTAATGTAATAATCAACCATTTCTAATGAATTTTCTTTGGGAACTAGAGAAATGTGTTAGTATTTTTAATTTCACAGCTTCTGGGAAATATTTCTATTGAGATAGCATTGGCTATTAACTATATTCACATTAATTATATTTGATTTTACTATTATTAGCTTGATATTTTAGAGGATTGTTTTCTCACTTTGAGGGTTATTATACTACTTTGGAACCTAAGGGATTTCTGAAGATTCTCTGCACTGACCCCTTTCTTTTATTGGTAGGGACATCCAGACTACTTGAATGGTGATTTGCTCAAGGTCACAAAACAATTTAGTGACAGGGTCAAGCCTAGAACTAAGAACACCAATGACCAGGGCTATTTCTAGTTCCTCACACTACCTGTCACTTTTTTTGGTGGACCAACTTGCCTCTCATAGGGGATAAGAGATCTGCCACCTCCCGAGAGGTCTCAACCTCCTCTGGTGTCACTCTCAGTACACTAGGGCCAAAGAGGTGAGAGTGAGATGCCCCCTGCCCTCGTGACAGCTCTCTGAACAAGACTTGGTCTTGGCTGCTGTGGCTGCTAGAAGTGGTGAGGGTCTGGAGAAGAGGGAGGCAAGGGGGGCAAAAGTGGGGGCACAGTTGTCAGGTGAAGGCATCTCCTACCAGTTGTCCCCCCAGCTGTCCCGGCTTCAGTCCTGACACTGAGCCACTGTACACTGGCAGTAGGATTGGGAGTGGGGACCAGGGGAAGTGCCGACCAAGGCACCAATAGTGGGAAGGCAAAAGGGTCTCCTAGTGAGGAATTATTCTTTGTTTTTCTTGGGCCCCTTAAATACTTCTCAGCCCCTGGGTTAGCTGCGTTTTTATCTTTCCCTTTGATTCAGAATGTGGTTAGAGAGATAACACCAGGGAAGGGTTAGAGCCCAGGCATCCTCAAAGACCCCCACCCCCATTCACCTGATGGCTATGTCAAAGGCCACAGCCTCATCTCAATCCAAGTAGACAACTTCCAAGAGAACTCTTTAGCCTTATCTCAATCCAGGTAGACAACTTCCAAGAGAACTCTTTTTTTTTTTTTTGACACAGAGTCTCAAGCCGTTGCCTTGGGTAGAGTGCTGTGGTGTCATAGCTCACAACAACCTCCAACTCTTGGTCTCAAGCAGTCCTCTTGCCTCAGTTTTTCTGTTTTTAGTAGAGACGAGGTCTTGCTATTGCTCAGCTGGTCTCAAATTTGTAAGCTCAAATGATCTACCTGCCTTGGCCTCCCAGAGTTGCTAGGATTGTAGGTGTGAGTCACCGTGCCTAGCCTTCCATGAGAACTCTTAAGACACAAATCAGCATTCTCCCTAAGCTTCGATCATCTCATGATCTATGGCCTGGCAGAGTCCTGGGCCTTTCCAGGTACAGGAGCAAAGGCTGTGGGTTGTATGTTTACAGGTCCTACCTAGCAGAGCAGAGCCTTAATGCATCGCTGGCCAGAACACAGACCATCTGGGCTGCCAGAGTGTGCCTCAGCTCCTCCATCTCACCTCACCCTCAGCGGTTCTCAACCTGCAGGTTGAGACTCCTTTGTGACAATGAAAATACATCCCAGCATTAGGAAGGTTGAGAACCACTGCTCTAGATCCTCCAACCTGTCCCCTAAGCTAAAGGACTGAGGTGTCATGGTGAGAGCATCCACCTCAAGTCAGAAGTCCTATGCTAAAGTGCTTACATTATCTTCCCCTTTCCTGTTCTTGCCCTGGTCAGAGCCTGCATCTCCCTGCCTGTCCACAGTGCATAAGGCGGGCAATCCAGGAAGTTGTCAAGCTCCAGGGCCTCCTGGGGTGGAAGAAACACTTCTGCTTTGTGGGCCCAGGATCTCCCCACTTCTGACTCAGTCTTCCTTGATCAGTTTCGCATGGGAAGGCAGACTCCTGGAGCCCTAGTCCCTAACTCTGGACTCAACTCTGATTTTTATTCTTCTTCTTTCTTTTTTGTTATCCTTGGTAGAGTGCCGTTGTGTCACAGCTCACAGCAAACTCTTGGGCTTAAGCGATTCTCTTGCCTCAGCCTCCGAAGTAGCTGGGACTATAGGCACCCACCACACCTGGCTTTTTTGTTGTAGTTGTCATTGTTGTTTGGCAGGCCCGGGCTGGGTTTGAATCCACCAGCCTCGGTGTGTGTAGCTGCTGGTGCCCTAACTGCTAAGCTATGGGCACCGAGCTCTATTTTTTTTTTTTTTTTTTTTTTTTTGAGACAGTTTTGGTTTGTTGACATGGGTAGAATGCCGTCACATCATTGCTCAGAGCAACCTCAAACTCTTGGGCTAAAGTGACATAGCTGGGACTACAGGTGCCCACCACAATGCCCAGCTACTTTTTCTATTTTCAGGTGATCCTCCCAAAGTGGTGAGGTTACAGCATGAGCCACCGCAGCTACCCTCAACTCTGATTCTGTTTGTGCATATTGCTTGTCCAGGCCTGGCTCCAGACACTACCAAAGGTTCTAAGGAAGGAGGCAGGAAAGGGACCCCAAAATGTGGCAGGGAGAGGGGCAAAAGATACAGACATTGAGGCGCTCATCTCTCTCCTTAAGACGGCTGTCGCCTCTACCCTGTCTCTTGCTATCTCATGTAAAGCCACCAGAGTGGGAAGGAGGGGCAATAGCTGATTCATCCACCCAGCTGTTATTCTGCCTGGGATGGGCTGACTCTAAACCTCGACCCAGGAGGGCCTTCTCCCCAGTGCTTTCAGCCTTCCTATTTTCTCTGAACTTAGGTATTGAAACCTCTTGGGCAAAGAAAGAGAGAAGTGTGAGGTGAAGGAATGAGTTTCTTCTTGGAACCTATAACCCAAGTCAAAAAGAGGGAGACTGACTGGGGTTTGGGTACTCAGGCTCGGCCAAGGATTGCCACAGGGTCTTATAGACAGCTCTGCATCACAACTCCAAGTGTTGCCCTGAACTCTGAACACTAATTAAACATTAAACCAGACAACACCTCTTCAGGCTTTGATGGGAGGGGCTGGGACAATGCCTTTCTTTCTCTCCCAAACTTTTCATTCTACCCACTTCATTTCACCTTCACAGCAGACACAACCGGGAGCAACCTATCTTGACTCATCCTACTGTGGACAGAGAAGAGGAGATATGCCCCTGTCTGAGCCCCCTTTGTCTCACCCCTACCTCCCACCAGCCTGGGATCCAGGTGTACAAATCCACCCCCCTTTTCCGGAAGCCCAACCTCCCTAGCCAGGATCAGTGGTGGAGAATAGAGGCAAGTGGCTAAATATAACAAGTACATACACCACCCGCCCCTGCCCCATGTGCGCACACACCCGCCTAGTGTCCAGGCCTGGACAGCTGCACCAAGAGACAGACTGGTGTAGCTGGGATGGCAACAGACTGGAGAACTCAGTCACTCTGTTCCCTGATCAGTGTTTTCACCAGATCTGCTAAGAATGAATGACCTTGCCCTCTGCAACAGAGGCTTTGGTAGCTGAGTAGACTAGTTTAGAACACAATTAAATTCTTGGGGGCTTCCTTAGCTTACCTATTATCTGTCTTGCTAACTGAGTTATTCATATCACTAGTAGAAAAAGGAGAGGCATGATCCCTTCCAACAGAAATGAAAGTAGAGACTCGGTTCCCATAGCACAGTGGTTACGGCGCCAGCCACATACAATGAGGGTGGCAGGTTCAAACCCAGCCCGGGCCAGCTAAACAACTGCAACGAAAAAATAGCCGGGCATTGTGGTGGGGTGCCTGTAGTCCCAGCTACTTGGGAGACTGAGGTAAGAGAATTGCTTAACCAAGAGTTTGAGGTTGCTGTGAGTTGTGACGCCACAGCACTCTACCAAGGGTGCTGTAGTGAGACTGTGTCTCAAAAAATTTAAAAAAAGAAAAAAGAAAAGAAATGAAAGTAGATCCTATCTCCCTACATAACTCCCATGGATTTTTCATAAGGGTGATGGATGTGCCACACCTACCACACCAGGGCTGGGGTGGGGGCAGATGACAACTGTGTACATAGAGGGGTCTGGAGAAGAACATGTTTGGAGCAGATCATCAGAAAGAGAGGAGGGAAATCAAAACGTTGGCCCTCTAGGGATCTTATAGCACCTTCAATGCTCTTTGGCTTGGGTCTTCATAGAGGAATGGTGGGCAGGGAAAAGAAAAATTCTTTTTTCTTTTCTTTTTTTGAAACAAAGTCTCACTCTGTCACCCTGGCTAGAGTGCAGTGGCATCTTAGCTCACAGCAGCCTCAAACTCCTGGGCTCAAGTGATCCACCTGCTTCAGGCTCCTGAGTAGTTGGGACTACAGGCACTGACAGGACTCTGGCTAGTTTTTCTATTTTTAGTAAAGATGGGGTCTCACTCTTGCTCAGGCTGGTCTCTAACTCCAGAACTCAAGGGGTTCTCCTGCCTTGGCCTCCCAGGGTGATATGATTATAAGCCTGAGCCACCGCACCCCCCAGCCAAAAGCCAAATTTTTGGAGGGCCACAAGAAAAGAGCCTAAATTTCCAGGCTCCCAAAGGGTTAGAGAAGAGGGTGGAGCTAAACAGGGTGGGGTAGGGTGGGGCAGGGATGGGTGAAGTGGGAGTGGCCTGAAGCTTCCAACGGCTGGATTTCAAAAATGTCACTGTAGTCCAGCATTTTAATAAGGCTAAGATCAAAACGTCAGCAGCAGAGAGGATGGGCCTCTTTGCTGGGGCCTGGTTGGTGAATGAAAGTGGCTCACCCTGAAGGGAAGGGCAGAGCCCTCAACCCTTGAAGACACTGGGTAGAAGGCCCAGAGAGGGGTGCTGCCAGACCTGGATGCAACACAACTTCCTGCACCAGGAGCCTCTGCCCTCGGTCCCCCTCCCTCCCTTGCATTCCAGGGCCAAGCAGGCCAAAGGCTGTGGGAGCTGCGGGGGAGCAGATCTCCTGGAGATGTCTTGGTGGGTCTGGCAGAGTCCATTAAAGATCCGACACAGGGAATGAGAACTTCCCCGCTCTTAGAGAGAACTCAGGGAAAGGTCATTCTAAGGGGCCACCATCAGTGCCCCTGGAGGGGAGTCGCTCTGTGCCTTCTGACCTTTCTCCTGCACCACTGGATAGATGCCAACTCTGTAGCTCTGTCTTAGGGGGGATATGTTCGGAGCCAGCCTGGGCAAAGCTGGCACAGTGCCAAGCCTGCCCAAGACAGTCCTAACAGGACCCTTTTACCCACTGCCATGTGTCCTGCGTGCGCAGAGTTCTTAGACCTGGCAGGGCCAGTTCTGCTTAGCTCAAACCCCTCCCCCAGGCTCCAAATGGCCAGCAAATCTAACCCTGACCAACTTTGGCCCCGCAGCCAGCCCCAACTCGACTCTAGTGCCGCCACCATTCCTTACTTCCTCCCACCCAATGTGTAGACCCTCCCCTCTCTGTCCTGTCTTGACAATTCCCCTTGGCACCACCAGTCACCCGGCGCCGGGGGCAGTTCCGGGGAGGGAGGAGACTACATGGCAAAAGTTATCAGCCGTCCGAGGCTCTCCCGCTCCCTTCCTGCAGCCGGCCAGAGGGGCCGGTTCGCCGCCCTCCCTACTCCCACGCGGCCACCTGGGCGCACTCACCGCGCTTTGAGCTCCTTAAATTCCTCACGCACTTTGCTCAGCTCCAGCTGCAGGCGGGCACGTTCCTTGGCCACCGAGTCGAGGGTCTTGCGGGCATCCCCGAGCTCAGCCTCGTAGGCGGCCTTGATGCCGGACACCTCGCGGCTGACCACCTCTTCAGACTCGGTGATGCGAAGGCGCAGCCCTGCGTTCTCCGTCTCCAGCGAGCGCACACGGTCGATGTAGACCGCCAAGCGGTCGTTGAGCTCCTGCAGGTCCTCCTTCTCCTGCAGCCGGGTGATGCGAGTGGGTGACAGCGGGGTGGAACTGGCCTGCGCCCCACTACGGGTGGCGCGCCGCTGGGACGGGGTCTCCATGGCCGGCAGGGTGGCAGCGCTGCCCGCAGGGCGGGGGTCCCAAAAAGGGCACGGGGCTCAGGCCGAAGGACAAAGGCTTCTCGAGGCTGGAGTGCGCCGGGCCAGCTGGCTCTTGGCTGGCTCCTGGCAGGCGTGGGGATCTGGGTCGGGCGCTGTCAGACCTTGGGACCTGGACTGACCGGTGTAGACGCGACGCTCCCGCACTCTGAGTCACAGGAGCGGGGGCAAAGGCTCTAATAGGTCCTCCTCTAAGGAAGGCGGGGCTGCCATCTTAAAGGGGCCGTAGCTTGCCCACAGAGGCTAGGGCGGGAGCAAGGAGGAGGGGCTGGATGGCCCGCAGTGGCCGCAGCGGGCCCCACCCTCCCAGGGTACCCCAGTCTGCCCCGGGCTCTGCTGAAGCGTCCCCTGTCTTAATTCGCGCCTGCTCAGCGCTCTCGGATAAAAGTTTGTCCCCACAGCCTCAGGCCTACTGCGTCAGGGTGCAGAGCCAAGGGCTGGGAGTGGGTGAGCAAAGGGGGGGAGTAAAGGGGCAACTAGGTGTAAAGCAAGGGCGGGGGCCAGGCGCGCAGGGCTGGAGAGCTAGGATAGTGGGGGGAGGGCTGAGCCTAGTGCCCATCCGTGTGACTCACTCTCCTTCTACCGCTGGCTCCCCCTCTCCTCCCAGTAGTAACAGTGAGTCACCCCTACCCCCCCTCCACATGTGGGCAGCCCATTCAAAGCTTCATCTCAGTATGCCAAGGGTGGAGTGGAAAAGAAATGTCTGGGTTCCCTGGGGGGCAGTGAAGCTCTGGGACCTGAGTTCCTTTATGCCCCTAATTTGGGGCCAGGGATGGGGATTTGGTGTCTCTTTTTTGCTATCTTCTGCCCCAATTTAATCTCCCTTCAAAATCAAGAATTAGATCTTAGGCTCAGGGGATGCATCAGCCACATACACCAAGGCTGGCGGGTTCAAACCCAGACAGAGGCAGCTAAGCAACAATGACAACTGCAACAGAAAAATAGTTGGGGGTTGTGCCAGGTGCCTGTAGTCCCAGCTACTTGGGAGGCTGAGGCAAGTGAATTGCCTAAGCCCAAGAGTTTGAGGTTGCTGTGAGCTGTGTCTACCAAGTGTGACATAGTGAGACTCTGTCTCAAAAAAAAAAAAATAAAAAAAAATTAGATCTTAGGCCCAAGCAACAAGCCACAGTTACCTGAAGAAGACCAAGAATAGGACCCAGGCACTATTTCCTCTCATCTCCTGCCCCTTCCCTTTAGATCCAAGCAGTGGAGAAAAAGAGACTGCCTAGCTTTCTCCCCTTTCAGTTCCTTTCTACCACTTACCCACCCAGTCAACTTATTTTTTTTTTCCCAGAACTGTACTTATTTTAATGGATAATTTAAAACAGATACCAGAGCTGTGTGTGCATTCATCACGTTGCCAGGACACCAGGTCCTAGATTTTTGTGGTTCTCAGAAGAGTCTGAATGGGGGAGCAGGGCTAGGGGATGGACAGCCAATATTGGGTCTCTATCTGATCTCAGCCAGAAAGGGAGTAGAAGGGGTGGAGAAAAGCAAAAACCCCAAACCCTTGCTGGCTGCAAAGGTCAGCATCACAATTATCTCTACCTTCCTCTCTGGCTAGGTCTGCTTTGCAGCCACTCTGGGCATGGGCCAAGCTCTCTTATAAAACCAGATCACCCAAGTTCCCAGGCTTCTCTGTCCCAGGCTCTGGAGCCCATGTCCTCAGGCCTCACCAAGAACCCTTTTGATTGCCCCTCCCCCCTCCTCTAATCTTGATCCTAGCCCACCAGCCACTCTTCTGTTCTAAGAGATGACAGTGCTTCTGGGCTCCATCCACTTGCATACCCAGCCCTAGCACTTCCCACAGTGCCTTCCTCTGATGAGGAATCAGGGAAATTAAATTATGTTGCTGACACTTACAGCTCCAGGATATCAGGGCTTCTCTTAAACACAAGGGAAGAAGAGTGGACAAGTCCTCAGCTCTGGAGCTAGGCCTTGGAGTGGACAAAGGGCTGGAGTAGGACTAAGGCAGGAATTTTGGGTATTTAGGGAAGGAACTGGGAAGGGTCTCCCTTCTGTGAGGGTGACTGGACAGTGTGGTGACACCCAGGATATGACTTCTCTCTCTCAGACATTGTACCCATCCTCTGCTTGCAGACAAAGCAAAATGTCTGGGCTGGACACAGTGGTTCATGCCTGTAATCCTAGCATTCTGGGAAACCATGGCAGGTGGATTGCTTGAGTTCAGGAGTTTGAGACGAGCATTAGTAAGAGCAAGACCCTGTCTCTAAGAAAATAGAAAAAAATACTAGCCAGGCATTGTGGTGCGAACCAGTAGTCCCAGGTACTTGGGAGGCTGAAGCAAGAGGATTGATTGAACCCAGGAGTTTGAGGTTGCAGTGAGCCTTCATGCCACAGCACACTACCCAGGGTGGCAGAGTGAGACTCAGTTTCAAAAAAAAAAAAAAAAAAAAAAGTCTTATTCTGCTTCTCCCCATTTTGTTCCCCAAACCAGAAGCAGAGGCAGGATGACTGAGCCAGAAACGAGAAGGATAGGGCTTGTGTTGTTCCAGCTGCCTCAGCCCTCTTCCTGGCATTGAGCACCCCCCTCTGCCCCACCCGGCTGCCTCGCCTGGCTTCCCCTCCAGGCTGGGGAAGCAAAACCACACTTAACTCTTCCTATCTTAGGCCTCTCAATCTTTGAGGAAAAGGTGCTGGAGAAGAGAACTTTCATCCCAAATTTCACTCTGAGTCTTTCCAAAGCTCAGGATAGGGATCACTACCATCAAAATGGCCTCAATCCTAAATCTGAACTTCAAAGTTGGCTTTTATCCTGAATAGTCAATCCTCAGTCTGGCCCCAAAATGCCATAAGTCTGGTCTCCCTGTGCCAGGGCAATGATCACTAACCCCAGAAGAAGCAGGAGAGAATAGGGGAGGCCAGGTGCAGAGGAGCTGGTCTTGCTGGGGATTGGGAAAGTTGTGACTTGGGGGTGCTTGGGTGTGACTAAGAGCAGTGATGGACTCTGAATAGGATAATGGACCCCAGGAGCCTGGGGGCTGGAACATTCATGAGTGAAATCAGAATATAGTGGTTGATTCCAAAGGATGGTTAGGGCACTTGTCTTGAAGACCAATGATCTTGATGTGGGAGTCTCCTCTGTGTTCTATGGCATCTTGGGCCTCCCTCTGTGACTTCTCCTCCTGAAAGTTCTGTGAAGGACAGGAGGGACCAAGTCTTGGTCATCTGTGTCCCTAAAACCTGGCCCAGTGTCTGGCATACATGAGACCCTCAGTGTTTCTTGGGTGAACAAATGCATCTAGCACTGCCACTTTTCAGGTGAGTGGCTCTGAGAAAGCTATTTCATTTCTTTCAGCCTCAGTTTCCTCATCTGTAAAATAGGGATGTTGCAATAATTAATTAAGATACATTCATTTCTGGGCGGCGCCTGTGGCTCAAAGGGGTAGGGCGTCGGTCCCATATGTCGGAGGTGGCGGGTTCAAACCCAGCCCCAGCCAAAACTCACAAATAAATAAATAATTTAAAAAAAAAAAAGATACATTCATTTGAAGGAAGGATTCTTGGCAAAGGTAGATTTAGGCGCTTTACAGAAATGCCTTATATATAGAAAATTCACTCATTCAACAAATATTTATTGAACACCTACTATGTGCCAGGAATTGTTCTAGACACGAATGATATAGGATTGAATAAAACAGACAAAAGTTCCTACTCACAGAGCTGACATTACAAAAGGCAAAACTATAGTTTGTTAAATGCTGGTAAATGCTATGAGAATTAAAATATAAAGCAGTACACTGCTCAAACAGTGAGTAACTTCCACTTTTATGATCTTTACAGTTGGTATATGTCTTCACATACATTCTCATTTGGTGCACAAAACCACCTCATGGGGTGGAGAGTATTTCCCTGCTTTTTAAGGTGAGGCTGACATTCACAAAATTAGACATCAAGTAACAAGCAGAGCTCAGAATTGGGACCAGGTAGCCTGGTCGAAATCCAGGACATGCTTCACTATCTCCTGCCACTTTGGCTGGACATGTAGGAGGTGCTAGTGCTGGGAGGAGGTCTGTGCAGAGCTGCTGATGGGAAGAACTGAGTGTGTAGCTGTCTGCTGAGGGGCAAGGGAGCCACTCGAGATGAGAGAGGAAAATGTGAGGGAGAAACAGGAGGGGAGAAATGGGAGGTGGAGGCAGGGACCTGGTCCTGGGATGGGGTGTGAAAGAGAGGCTTCTAGGGGCATGAGGTCAAGGAGGGAAGGGAAGCATCAAGTCTAGCAAGGAAAGAGTCAGAGGCACTGGTCTTGGCAAGAGCTAAGCCAAACTAGGTGGGCTGGGCTCAGCAGAAGGATGAAACCAGGAGGGATTCTAGAGGCATCCTAATAACAATTTGCGTAGGGAATATTTATGGAATGCCAACTATTACTAGGCACAAGGTATTTGCAGTAACATGTCGAGCCTTTACAATAGCTCTACATGGTCCTCAAAGGCCAACGGGCCACATAAGGCGTGTGACTATTTGTTCCCATTTTGTTTTTTTACTTCAAAATAAGATATGTGCAATGTGCATAGGAATTTGTTCATAGTTGTTTTTTTTAAACTATAGTCCAGCCCTCCAACGGTCTGAGGGACAGTGAATTGGCTCCCTGTTTAAAAAGTTTGAGGACACCTGCTCTACAAGGTAGATACTATTATTAGTCCTTTTACAGATGAGGAAACCAAAGAGCCCAGGTTAAATTATTCATTTAAGGCAAGGTTTCTCAACCTTGGCACTATTGCCATTTGGGGCAGATAATTCTTTGTTGTTGGAGAAAGTTCTATGCACTAGGAAATGGTCTGCAGCATTCCTAGCCCCTATTAAACTCCAGTAGCACCACTATCCCTAGTTATAACAGTCAAAAATGTCTTTAGGCACTGACAAATGTCCCTTAGGGGATAAAAAAAAATTGCCCCCAGTTGAGAAACAGTTGTCTAAAGTCATATGGTTAGCAGCAGAAGTGGAATTTTAATACAAGTTGGCCTGACTCTGAAGACCCCTAGATTTTACCTCAGACTATAATCCCGGACAAGTTGGAGGCAGAGAGAGGTGTCATCAGATGGGATCCTAGGCCACTGGGGAGGCAGTTATGCTGCCCCATGGGGTAGGAAGGTGTGACTCTTTGGAAGAGGGTCTGGGGAGATGAGGATGATTCTGAAATCCTAGGCCATGGTTTGGGAATCTCTTTATAGTGAGTTCTTCAGGGAGGGTCCTTGTCTTATTCATCCTGTGATTACAGGGTCTAGTACTACATAGCTGTTGAACTGGTGAGTCATTCATGCACAGGTGGTAGTTATAACCTTGATTGCCAAACACCTTGCCCATTCTTTAAGTGGCTGCCATGTGCCAGGCACCAGGCTAGGGACTATATGGAGGTGATTCCATTTAATTTTCAACTCAACCTTATAAGGTAGGTGTTATTATATGAATTTTATTTTATTTTTTATTTATTTTTTTATTTTTTTGTAGAGACAGAGTCTCACTTTATCACCCTCAATAGAGTGCTGTGCCATCACAGCTCACAGCAACCTCCAGCTCCTGGGCTTAAGGTGATTCTCTTGCCTCAGCCTACCGAGTAGCTGGGACTATAGGAGCCCGCCACAACCCCCGGCTATTTTTTTGTTGTTGCAGTTTGGCCGGGGCTGGGTTTGAACCCACCACTCTCAGTATATGGGGTGGGCGTCCTACTCACTGAGTCACAGGTGCCACCCTATTATCTGCATTTTATATGCCAAGATAACAAAACTCCAAAGATTGAATAATTGGCCTAAGGGAGCATAGCTGAGTAGACTATCTTCTCTGCATCCCAGACTGAGCAGAGAGTAATGGTGCAGACTCACAGCTGGCTGGGGGGTTAAGGGGAGGCCCTTAGAAGGGACAAGTGAATGGCAGTTATTTGTAAAGCCCAGAGAATCTCTCATTCAAATGAAATCTCAGGGCCATGCCTGTGGCTCAGTGGGTAGGGCACCGGGCCCATATACTGAGGGTGGCGGGTTCAGACCCGGCCCCGGCCAAAATGCAACAACAAACAAATAGCTGGGCATTGTGGCGGGTGCCTGTAATCCCAGCTACTTGGGAGGCTGAGGCAAGAAAATCGCCTAAGCCTAGGAGTTGGAAGTTGCTGTGTGCCATGACACACTACTGAGAGTGATAAAGTGAGACTCTGTCTCTACAAAAAAAAAAAAGAAAGAAAGAAATCTCACCCAATCTACTATATGACAGAGGCAGAGCCTCTCTCGTTAGGGTAGTTGGGGTGATCCCTTCTCCATCCCAAGAGGCCTCCAGGGCTCTGAGGAATAAGACCCTCTCTTTATAAATGGGCTTCTGAGGCCAAAGGAAGAAAGATTTGCCCAAGGTCACACAGCCATGCAGGACCAGAACTTCCAAGATAGCACTCTGACCTCATGCCATGCCACCACAGGAGACAGAGCAGCATTCTGGACAGATTTTAAGGAGCTAGTCCACCTCAAGGGACTAGCATGGCTTTTCCTATGATGTGGAGGAGGGGCTGCTGAGCTTCCTGCTCCAGGAGGCCAGAAGGGCAGCTGGATAATGAGTAGAGAATCAACCCCTCACACCTGAGCAGGTCTCCCTGGTGACAACCCTTTCACAATCAAGATTACTATCTTAACCTTCTTATATCTCTGAGGTGCACAAGCAAACACCATTATCCCCATATTACAGATGAGGAGACTTGAGTCTGGGGCAGGTTAACTGATTTGCTTAAGGCTATGAAGCTGTAATTGAACAGAAGCAGGCCTAAATCTCTGGGTCTCTACTACCAAGTTAACTATACCCTACCTCTGTTCGGCCCAGACCCCAAGGGGCTCCATCCAACAGCAAAATCCTAGAGTGTGCCAGGAGCTCTGTTCTTCTCCCCCCAACTGGTCCAGGAGAGCCATCCCACCTGTCTCAGGCTCCCTAGACTGTCACAGTGCACACCAGACCAGAGCCAAGGAGCTCAGGCAGTGAGCAGAAGGAAATTCAGCAGCGACATCTCCTTCCTCTCTTCTCTCCCACCCTGGGTCCCCAAGTTTTGGCTCTTCATCCCCCTCCCATGTGTTGGGGTGGAGGGGGCGGGGCTCCGGGTGTGGGCGGGGCCATATGGAAAGCTGCCTTGCTCCACAGAGCCGCCCCGGCGGGTTCTCCCCCCGCGCCCAGGGCGGCCCTGGCGCAGGCAGCAGGTGCTGACGCAGGCGGCTGCGCGTGGGCGGCTGCGGGTTCTGTGTGCCCAGTTGCTGGGGCCTCCCCGCCTCCTAAATGGGGGTTTCCTTTCCCTGTTGCCAAGGAAACAAACAGAAGCGCCACAACTCTAGGGCTGCAGAGAAGGTCCCCTTGCTCCACACCTTTCCAGGAAGTGAGGCAGAAAAGGATTCCTAGTGCACTCCCTTCCCGGTGTGGACCCAGTGTTTGCGGGGCCTGCAACGAGGGTGGCCAGTTGCCCTGATTTTCCAGGGACTGAGGAGTTTCCTAGGATTAAGGACTTTCAGTGCTAAAATCAGGACGGTTGGTCATTCTACCCAAAGCGCATACAGTTTTGCGGAGAGGCCCTCTTTACAAATTACAAAAATATCTTTGGCAAATTTTATGGACCTTTGACTATGTGGAAACGTTGGCGGGCCCCTCTCAGGGCCTTTGCAACTGAAAGGCTCTGAAGCGTCCCCTCCTTTAGCCTTGAGGTAAATCTACCCCTGTCCCCCCCTGCAACCCCCACACGCCCCAGGATCCCTGTGAAGGCTCTCCCCTGCACTCAGGCCTGGCCAGGAGGTCGGGTGGGAACATGAGTTCTCAGCACGGTTAGTGGTTGATCTATAGAAGACTTTCTGATGGGTGGGGCACTTTATGGGGAAACAGGAGGAGGACTGCAAAGTGAGGCAAGGGGATCAGGGTCTCTGCCCTGGTGGGACAGGGAAGGGACTGCACTTGAGCCAGTGTTTCATCATTCACTGCCTAGAGCTAGAGCTGGGAGGAGTCTCAGGGCAGCATGCAGCCCAACCCCCTCATTTCCAGACCCACATTTGTCAGACTCCCCAGGTCTGCTACCCATTATCCCTAAGCCAGCCTACAGGCTGGTCCCAGAGGACCACCCTACTTGATCTCTTGCCCAGTAAGTTCAAAGTTCACAGGGCACTCGGAGAGCCCACCTCACTTTGGCCTTGACTCTCCATCAGTAACAGTAATAGGGGAACCACTGGAAGAGGAGAGGGTGGTGAGGGCCTGGCAGGAAGGACAGGATGCACAGGCTAAGGCTGGCTTGCTGTCAGGCCCTGGCCTGCTCAGGGAGGGGCCAAAGGGGCATCTGTTTCCTCTTGGCCAGGGTACCCTCAGTCCCACCCAAGGAGATGAAAATGGTGCTGGTGTCCTGATGCCAAGCTTCCTGGCTTGGGAATGGAGGATGAGGTCCACAAAACATTCCTACACACCTTCTCTTCTCTCTCCCTGAAGCTTTGTGGAGCTGAGCTAAGGTTTAGAGGTGGGGGGCATATTTCTTGTGGGAGAGAAGGGGGACGTCCCAGGGCTCAGTGAGCACCAGTGATGTACAAAGAGCAAAGCCAAGATGGGCTCCCAGTGGGATGTTGGGGCAGAGAAGCAGAGGACCTGTCTGGCATGGGGGTGGGGCCTCACTCAGGTCCCTTAGTGAATAGATCAAGGGGTGGAGGATGGACCAGAGTTGAACACAGAGAGTGAGTGGGAATGAAGAGGAGAAAGAAAGGAGGTTGGGGAGGAGGTCCAATCCTGAGGGAAGGGGTGGGGACTACATCTGGAATCCAGGCCAGGGGGCCTTAAGTGGGGAGCTGGACAGAGGAGAGGAGCAGCCCAGGAATTGAGGAGAGGGGCAACTACCCATTGAGGCCACTACTTCAGCCCCAGATCTTGGTAGGACAAATATTTACCCAGTGACAACTGTTGCTAAGCAGGGAGGAAGGAGAAGGGAGGCCAGTAGCCAGAGGCCCTTCCAGGCTCCTCCCCAACCCTCACAAAAGACAGCCTAGAGAGACTGAGCCATACTGCCTCCCACCTCCACTGGGGAGGCTCAGCTATACCCCTCCATGCACACACTCTATGCCCCCACCCTCCAGCCAAATCCAGCAAAAAGCTAAAGGGTTAGACTAGGAGGAATTTAATTCCTGGGATGCCAGGCCTTCCCCCAATCTGGGACAGCTTTGGAGATTCAGACTTAGCAAAATGCCCTTTCTCAATCTGTTGTTCAGTGTGTGTGTGTGTGTGTGGAAGGAGGAGCTGAGAAGGGGAGACCCAAAGAGTCAGGATATGGTGAGGAAGGGGCTGAGGGGGTGCTGAAGAAGGGAGCCAAGATGTCCAGGGGATGAAGGGAAAGGAGGGGCTCCATTAGAAGCTTCACAGAGGTGGGGAGAGGGGCTGGTGGAGCCAGCAGAGGGGCTCCTAAGGGGCATTGCCCATTCTGTTTCCTGGGCAGAGAAGGGCAAGGGATAAGGGGGGGGGGGAGTGGAGTGTGCTCAAATGGAGCCAGATGTGGCCCATGTGATGTGGGCTGTTCCTGGCATGGGCACAGCGGGGGCAGGACATGCTGCTGGAAAGGATTAGTCAGAAACTGGGAGGGGGCATTCCCCAGTGAGGGGGCAGGGGAGAAACAGTCCAGGAACCCCCACCAAGCACATGAGGGAGGATGAAAGGGCTCAGGACCCACAAGGCAGGGTACAGGTTGTCCTCTCTGTCTCCTGCTCAAGGGAACCACCATCTGCCTGTAGTAAAAATCCCTACCCATTTTCCTGGCTAAGCCTCAGCTTCTGTATGCAACTGGAGATCCTGAAACCCATTTCCACCGCTGAGATGAGTCCTGGATGCAGGATTTGCGGGGGCCAGCTCAGGGATCAGCACATTCGGAGAATACACCATAGGTCTGTCCTTGCCCACTTCCCCAGGCCTCTGCTCTGCAGGGATCTTTCTGGGCATCCATAGGTTTCCTCGCCATAGGAAATGGGGACATGGAGATGGGAGAGAAGGACTGGTAGGGAGGTCACAAAGAGGAAGCTGCTAGGAACAAGAGGAGGTTCTCAAGGGCCGGAGTGTTGGCCAGAGGGGCTGTAGGGACAAAGTCCCTGACTCCATTGTAGCCTCCATAGATCCACCCTCAAGCAAAGGTAGAGGAAGGGCCATCGCTGTGGAGTAAAACTAGAGGGCCTGAAACGATACCATAAGTGGGGCTTCTCAGTACCCCAATAGCACTGTGCCTTCCATGTACAAAGGGAGGAGGGGATCTCAGGAAACAAAGCAGAGCCCAGGGGTGGGCCAGGGCACAGCAGTTACAGCAAGACCTACAGAAGCAGAATATGGGGCCCTTGGAGAACCATTCCAAGCTGGCAATCAAAAGGCTTTTGTTTTCCAAACTCACATCGGAAAGTTTGAAAAAAAACACATGGAAACGTGACTCATTGCCCCCTCCCCATGGCCCCCCTTTCCTGGTTTCTGAGATTTTTCTCCCTAGAGTTAATTCAAGTCACATTCCCACAGAAACCAAAGCTTCATTAGGGAGGGCAAAGAGCGGGCTGCAGGAGGCCAGAGGCGCCAGGGAGGGGCTGGAAATGAAGATGGGCTGGGCAGGGTGGAGTGGCCAGGCTGTGCTGATGTGCCCACTGTGGACACCTCATGTTGGGGAGAACTCAACTTCCAAACACTTATACTTTCAACTCACAGCTGCAGGCAAAAGGCCTCATTCACATCTCTACCACCTAAACCAAACAGCCTAGTATTAGGACAAGAAGAAAGCTGTGAGCTCAGAGTCTCCCAACCACAGGTGACAGAACCAGGACTGAAACCTGTGTGCCTGGCCCGATGAGTCTGCGGTATTCCCACTGCCCCTTGCTGCCCTCTGTACCCAGGCCCAGAGAACTTTCTTTCTGGCCACCTCCTTAGAACTCACTCCCTGGGCCACAACTGAAGTAAGAGGCCCCAGAATGTGGGAGTGGGGAGCTCTCCTGAATTCATTTCCCCACACCCCAACCCTCCTGTATCAGGGAACAAGCGGGCAGGTGTGTCCCTCTGGGTGGGCTGGAAAGGATCCAGGCAGGCCTGCACAGCAGGCTATCTCTGGACCAGGAATTCCCAGCCTGTCCAGAGAGGCCAGGGAAAGGGAGGGCCTGGAACTAGGCCAAGGTAAGGTGACTTTCCATTCTTTAGAATTCTTGGAAGAGGACCCTAAGTATTTCCAGGCCAGTAGTGACCCCCAAGCTTCCATACTTGCCATCCCTCCTTGGATGTCCCAGAGAGAGTTCTCCATTTCTCCCCCAATAGCCCCACTTTGCTTGTCCTTCCTCAGCTTCACCCCTTTCTTCTCCTTTGGCCAAGGAGCCCCCAAATCCGAAGGCCCCCACCTTCAGGGTTTCTCCATCCTGTGCACACCTCCCGCACCCTGGCTTTGATCACTGTCAGTCTCCCTGCTGCCACCCTTACCTCTGCCCCCACCCCTTCCCCTCCATAAGCTGCAATGATCTTTCCAAAATGAAAACCACATGGTATTTCCACAAGACTTCAAACTAACAGTGGATCCCCACTGAATTTGGGGCAAAGTCCAAATTCCTTGACCTGGTCTGTGAAGCCCCCTGTGACCTGGGCTGTGCCTGCATCTCTGTCTTCATCACTTGCCCTCTCAATACCAGCAATCCCTGTTTTTTTTGTTTTTTTCCTATCTAGGCTTTCCAGATCTGACACATACATACCCCTGATCAACTCTTGCTCATCCTTAACTCCTGATGAGCCTCTAGTAGCTGAGATGAAAGTGCCACTAAGTCTGAGTTGGGTGTCTTCACTGAGCCTCCAACATCCCTTTGTACACGGTGGCTATGACACTGTGTACACCTGTCTTCCCCCAGTATAAGTACACAGAAGGCACTCAATGCACATTCGGCTCACATTCAGCTGAGCATCCTCATCACACTTCCGTCATGAACCAGCACCCTGGAAGCACCATCTTCCCCCTCTACTCTTTCCACACACCCCACTCCTTAGCACCTCACTGGGCTCACCTTGTCCCACAGGCAGGCCCCACCTACACTGCCTCCCTCCATCTGAACTTCATGTGTGCACTACAACTAGGCCTCCCTCCACACCCAGCCTGGGGCCTGGTCACAATAACAGCAGTTAATAAGAGCTACTGTGTACAGAGCACTTGCTATGTGTCAGGGCCTGTTTAGGCGCTTTATGTTCATTGGCTCATTTCTTACCTAGTAGAAACTGAAGATAGGGAGGGGTTGACCCAAAGGCCTAATTGGTCTGATGGCTGGGGACATGTTTCTTCAGGAGGTTATTAACTCCATATTCACTGCATGTAAAAGAGATGGGTATGTGCTAGGCCCTCAGTAAGTGTTTATGGAGGGAAGGAATGATGTAATTGCCTACCTTTATAGCAGGTCCTATCACTAGTAAAACATTATCCCTAGGCAGCCCTGGGAGGTGAGCAATGCAAGGTCATTATTCTCATTTTATTGAGAAGGACTCTGTGAGTGGGGAAGGACCTGCTTCTGGCTGCACAGGTGGTAATGAGCTTCAATCAAAGTGCAGCACATCCTGGACTATGCAGAGGCCTCTTGGGTGGCAAGGGACCAGGAGGCACTGAGCTAGATTCAGGCGAACCCTTTGAGACCCTCCATCCAGTAACCTCAAACCTAGCTGGGCATCAGAATTTCTTAGGGGAGGGGGCTTTCAAAACTGCCTATTAGCCAAGCACAGTGGCTTATGTCTGTAATCCCAGCACTTTGGGAGGCCAAGGTGGGAGGATCACTTGAGACCAGAAGTTCAAGCACAGCCTAGGCAAGATAACAAGACCCCATCTCTTAAAAAAAAAAGAAAGAAAGAAAAACAATGGCTCAGTGCCTGTAGCTCAGCAGCTAGGGCACCAGCCACATACACCAGGGCTGGCAGGTTTGAACCTGGCCCCAGCCTGCCAAACAACAATGACAACAACAAAAATAGCCCGGTGCTGGCTTGGTGCCTGTAGCTCAGCAGCTAGGGCACCAGCCACATACACAGAAGTTGGCGGGTTTGAATCCAGCCAGGGCCTGCCAAACAACAATGACAACTACAACCGAAAAATAGCCAGGCGTTGTAGCAGGCGTCTGTAGTCCCAGCTATTTGAGAAGCTGAGGCAAGAGAATCACTTAAGTCCAAGAGTTTGAGGTTGCTGTGAGCTGTGATGCCACAGCACTCTACCCGAGGTAACAGCTTGAGACTCTGCCCAAACAAAATATATATATATTATTAAAAAAAAAAAAATAGCCAGGTATTGTGGTGGGTGCCTGTAGTCCCAGCTACTTAGGAGGCTGAGGCAAAAGAATCGCCCAAGAGTTTGAGGTTTCTGTGAGCTATGATGCTGTGATGCTGTCTCAAAAAATAAAAAATATGGGCGGCGCCTGTGGCTCAGTGAGTAGGGTGCCGGTCCCATATGCCAAGGGTGGTGGGTTCAAACCCAGCCCCGGCCAAACTGCAACAAAAAAATAGCCGGGCGTCGTGGCAGGCGCCTGTAGTCCCAGCTACTCAGGAG
>CAUYPK010141063.1:0-20401 GCA_963574355.1 Loris lydekkerianus | reverse complement strand
ACTGCAACAAAAAGAATAGCCGGGCGTTGTGGCGGGCACCTGTAGTCCCAGCTGCTCGGGAGGCTGAGGCAGGAGAATCGCGGAAGCCCAAGAGCTGGAGGTTGCTGTGAGTCCTGTGACATCACGGCACTCCACCAAGGGTGGTAAAGTGAGACTCTGTCGCTACAAAAAAAAAAAAAAAAAGAAAGAAAGAAAGAAATTGTAGGCTCAGCGCCTGTGGCTTAAGCGGCTAAGGCTCCAGCCACATACACCTGAGCTGGCAGGTTCGAATTCAGCCCAAGCTGGATCCAACAATGACGGCTGCAACCAAAAAATAGCCGGGCGTTGTGGCAGACGCCTGTAGTCCCAGCTACTTGGGAGGTGGAGGCAGGAGAATAGCTTGAGCCCAAGAGTTGGAGGTTACTGTGAGCTGTGAAGCCATAGCACTCTACCCAGGGTGACAGCTTGAGGCTCTGTCTCAAAAACAAAAAAAAAGAAATTGTAAGTAAAACATGGAGCACTGAGCCTAAAACACAGGAGGGGCTCCATGACAGCTCACAAATGCCAAAGAAGTTTTAAGGATTGCAGGAGCCTTGAGATAATGTCATTATCCACAGCAGCCAGGGGCAAGTCCTCAGGTACAGAAAATCTGCTGGTGACCTCTCCTTCAGATGTTGTCAACATGAAAGGATGGAGGCCTGGACCTCAAACCAGGAGACCCAAGTCCACCTTCCAGCCCTGCGCTGGCTTGCTGGTTGAGCTGAGCAAGACCTTTTCCCTGTTAAGGCTCAGATTCCTGCTGACTGATTGAACTGGACAATCTCTAAATGCAGCCCAGATTCCAGGATTCCTGGACCTTAGCTGGTAGAAAGCAACTCATTGCATCAGATTTCTCTCCATCATCCTCCCTGGAGCTCCGAAACAAACAAATTGCAGTGTTTGACCTCCAGGCTTCCTTACTCTAAGAGCTGATAATTTCTTTATTTTTGAAATAGTCCCACCCTATTTCCCCAGCTAGTGCAGTGCAGTGACTCACTACAACCCCAAACTCCTGGGCTCAAGCAATCCTCCTGCCTCAGCCTCCAGACTAGCTGGGTCTTCAGGTGTGCACCACCACATCTGGCTAATTTTTCTTTTTTGGTGGAGATTGGGGGGTGGGAGGGTCTCACTCTTGCTTAGGCTGGTCTCAAACTCTCAGCCTCAAGTAGTTTTACCACCTCTGTCTCTTAAGTCACTGGGATTATAGGCCTGAGCCACCTTGCCCAGCTTTTTCCATATTTATTATATGCATGCCAGGAACCTGTGCTAAAACTACACCTGAAGGTCACCAGGCATTAAAAGCCAAGTTGGAGGCCAGGAGCCCAAGCGCACAGGGCAGAATGGGGATCAGGAGCTCAGTGGACAAGGGTAAGGGAGAAAGGTGTGGAGAGGCACAAGACCCAGGCCTGTCCATGGGGAGGCAGCAGGGAGTTAGCTCTGGCCTGGGACTGGGGGAAAGAATGTCAGAAATCTGGACAGACATTTAAGGGGAAGGGGCCTGGGAACCTTTGACGTGAGGGATCATTTCCAGCCCAGGCCTAACCAAAGGTCCGATCATGTGACTCCCAGTGCCACCTCCAGCCCCACTTCAACTCAACAAAAAATGAACCAAAAGGCACGAGACAGAAGAGACTAAGAGAGCTGAGACAACATCATTAAATTCATGACACTGCTGAACATCATTATGGACCCTGAACTCAGGTGAGGGCCTCTTCTGAGTACTGGGCATTTATCAAACCAGTGAACCCTCAAAATGACTCTGTAAGGTAGATACTCTAATTCTCACTTTACGGATGTGAAAACTGAGGCACACACAAGCTATCATTTGCTGGGCACTTTCTCTGTTCCCCTGCCCCCAGCCTGGTACAAAGTTCTTTATAGGTGAGATCTATACAGGCGTGAGACACCATGCCCTTCAGGCTGAGGTAGGGGATCATTTGATTTGTTCCTCTCTGCCTCACCAAGGCAGCATCATTATAGCCATCCTCACCTTGCAGATGAGGAAACTGTCTGCTCAGGCTTAGCACCTTTATTCATTCAAAACATTTTTTTGTTTATTTGAGACAGAGTTTCCCTCTGGTGCCTGGGCTAAGTGCAGTGGGGTCATCATAATTCACTGGAGCCTCCAAGTCCTGGGCTCAGGTGGTCCTCCTGCTTCAGCCTCTTAAGCAACTAGAACTACAGGCATGCACTTCTAGGCCAGGCTAATTGTTCTGTTTTTTGTAGAGACAGGATCTTGCTCTTGTTCAGACTGGTCTTGAACTGCTGGTCTCAAGCAATCCTCCTGCTTTGGCCTCCCAAAGTGCTAGGATGACAGGCCAGGATTACCCACAGTTATAATCCCAGTACTTTGGGAGGCCAAGGTGTTGTGACCACACCCAGCCTCAACACATATTGTTTAGATGGCTACTATGTACACATCAGACATTATTGTAGGGATTGGAGACAAAGTGAACAGAACAGAGATGCTCATCCTCCTGGAGCTGACACTCTCAATAGGGAAGGCAGATAACACACAATAAACGTTACAAATAAGTAAATTACCAAATTAGGGGAGAATTCACGTATGGACAAAGAGCTAGGGCAGATAACAGGGGCCAGAAAGCCACAGGGAGGGAAGATTATGGCAATAAATAGGGTGATGGGGAAAGAGGAGATTGCAATGAGGATTTGAAGGAGATGAGAGAAAGGAGAGCTTGACCCAGGTTGCCTGTATCTGCTGTCTGGGCCCCTGGACAGCATGACGTGTCTCCAGAAGCAGCTTTTACCCTGGTCCTAGGTTTACTCTGTATTCCTGCCTCAGCTCCTATCATAAATCTTGAGCCCAGCCCTTGCCCAGCCCTGTCACAGATGATTCCAACCCACAGTTTCCCTCCACACCTGCAGCTTCCTCTCCAGGCCCCAAGCCTCTTGCAGCAGCCAGCCCTTTCAGAATCCTAAGGACCAGCCAAGGGGTGCCCTTCAGCCTCAGTCCTCCTTACAAAGGCTTGGGAGCCTGCCCTGTGAGAAAACCCATTGTCTGGTGAACAGTGTCCTCATTTTGTTCTTTATTTCTAAAGGGACATGTGAACAGTGCCAAGCTCTGAGAGGGAGCATGTTGCTTCCTATTCTCAGCCCTGCAGAAGGCTGCAGGCCAAGAGGAAGGGTCAAGGCCATGTGCTGGGGTTGGATTCCAGAAGCCAGAGCAGATTCAGGCAGGCCTGGCCTTAGCAGTCCAGTGGCATTTTACATAACAAAGGAAAGAAAGATGGCATCTCTGCCAGGCACTGGGGCATGCACCTGTAATCCCAGCTACTTAGGAGGTTGAGGTAGGGGATCATTTGAGCCCAGGAGTCAAGATCAGCCTGGGCAACATAAAGAGATCCCATCTCAAAAAAAAGAAGTAGCCATCTCTAATAATCAGGAAAAGAGCCTGGTTGTATCCAGGATGGCAGAGAGAAAATCTCCACTCTCAACTCTTCATCATCTCTGATAAAATCTTCCAGAAGAGCATGGTGGCTCACCTGTAATCCTAGCACTTGGGAGGCCGAGTGGTGGATAGCTCTTGGTAGATTGCCTGATCTCACTGGTTCAAGACCAGCCTGAGCCAGAGCAAGACCTTGTCCCTAAAAATAGCTGGGTGTTGTGGTAGGTCCCTGTAGTTCCAGCTACTTGGGAGGCTGAGGCAAGAGGATCGCTCGAGCCCAAGAGTTGGAGGTTGAGAGGTTGAGTGCTGTGAGCTATGATGCTACAGTACTCTACCGAGGGTGACAAAGTGAGACTCCATCTAAAAAAAACAAACAAACAAAAACTTTTGGAAGATTCATTCATCCTCCTGCCTATCTCTTGGCCTGCCAATCTATCTCCCTGTCTTCCATGGACACATCTGAAATGGGCCTTGGAGATGTACCACATTAGCATCTTCCTGTTAGATGCAAACTCAGGAACCCAAGGATGCTTAAGGGCTTGGACAATGCTAGGCTGATACAGCCAGACCAGGGATTATTTTAACAATATTCTTTTTTTTTTTTTTTTGAGACAGAGTCCAAATATGTCACCCTGGGTAGAGTGCCGTGGCATCACAACTCACAACAACCTCAAACTTGGGCTTAAGCGATTCTCTTGCCTCAGCTTCCCAAGTAACTGGGACTACAGGCACCCACACAATGCCCAGCTATTTTTGTTGTTGTTGTTATTGTCATTGTTTAGCAGGCCCTGACCAGGTTTGAACCCATCAGCCCTGGTGCACGTGGCTGGCACCCTAACCACTGAGCTATAGGTGCCAAGACAACTTTAGCAATATTCTTATTGATTTCACAGGTGTCTAATTTATTTGTTTCCACTCAAATGCATGGACTAGTAACCACGTTATGTCTGTGTGCCTAGAAGACAATTTGGAAATATCTACCTCCTGACAACTGACCCTGGCCTCAGTGCATCCCTCAACCCTTGTCTTAATGACTAGTCCCTATCTGGGAAGGTCATAGCCATGGGCAGGGGTGGAGAGGTACCATTAGTTGGCCTTTGGTAGGCCAACTAATGCTTCCTCTAACTCCAGTCCACATTCCAGCAGGAGCATGAGGGGAAGAGCTGGTGTCCTTATCCAAAAAAAGAAACTTAACAGGACATGCCTGGGGTACGGGGAGGACTTGGGAGGTCTTCAAGTTTTATGCCCTGCTAAGTCTTATGCACTTGGAGTAGAGAATTCATGTTTTTGGCTGGAATTCTCCTAAAGAGCAGGCTTGCCGGACGCAGTGGCTCACACCTGTAATCCTAGCACTCCTGGGATTGCTAGGATTGGATCGCCTGAGCTCAGGAATTTGAGACCAGCCTGAGTAAGAGACCCCATCTCTAAAACTAGCTGGCTGTTGTGGCAGGTGCCCATATTCCCAGCTACTCAGGAAGCTAAGGCAAGAGGATCGCTTAAGCCCAAGAGTTTGAGGTTACTGTGAGCTGTGATGCCACAGCACTCTACTGAGGGTGCAAGTGGGATTCTGTCTCAAAAAGAAAAAATAAATATTCTCCTGGTTTAACGCATCTGTGAAAAATAAATAAATAAATAAATAAATGAGCAGTCTTATAGGTATATGGCTTGAATTCTGAGATTCAATGGACTACAATGTAGCCCCTTCAACCACCAGCTCTTTTATTATAGAATCACCAGCTTCCCAGCCAGGAACCCTGGGTCCACCTTTTTTTGCCCCTACCGCCTCAGCTCTGCAAGTTCTGCATTGTAGGCTGTTACTTTTAACAATCCACCCTGGTGCCAGTTTCTTTATCATTTGGGAAGTTCTGAGTAATAGAAAATCCAATTTCTCAAACTAGTTTGAAAATAAAGGAATCTATTGGCTCACTAAACCGATAAGTCTATATTCACAAAAGGCTTTTCCCAGGGACTCAGTGACATAATTAGGACCTGGATTCTTGCTCCTTCCGTCTCTCAGTTTTTCTTCCTCCCTCTTGGCTTCATTCTCACCCAGGTGGAGGTTCCCAGGTGATAAACAGAAGTCATCTTTAATCTACAAAAAATATAAAAACGATTTACCCAAACACACCTTTCCGAAGTCTTACAACTTCTGGACCTAACCCCTGTCATGGGCTCCCTACACCAGTCACCACGATAAGCAATTTAGGACAATCCAGGTCCACCCATGAAGATGGGGTGAGCTCCAACCCCCCCAAACTGTTCAGAAAGGGAAGGGAGCGGGTGCCTGGAGGCACCTCACAAATGTTCCCCACAGCATGGCTTTAGGATTTAGGCAAGTACTTCCACTCTCTTGCATTTATGGAGGGCTTTAGATGTAGTATTTGCCAAAGCCCTTTGAAATAAATAATGATACAAATATTTTAGACGTGTAAAGTTTACTATGTTTTTATCTCTTTGTTGTTTTTTTTTTTGGAGACAGTCTCACTATGTTGCCCTCGGTAGAGTGCTGTGACGTCACAGCTCACAGCAACCTCAAACTCTTGGGATTAAGCGATTCTCTTGCCTCAACCTCCCAAGTAGCTGGGACTACAGGCACCCGCCACAATGCCTGGCTATTTTTTGTTGCTGTTGTCATTGTTGTTTAGCAGGCCCGGACTGGGTTCGAACCTGCTACTGTCAGTGTATGTGGCTGATGCCATAGCCACTATACTATGGGCACCAAGTCATAAAGTTTACTGTGTTTTTATTTTTATTTTTATTTATATATTTATTTATTTATTTTTGAGATAGAGCCTCAAGCTGTCGCCCTGGGTAGAGTGCCATGGCATCACAGCTCACAGCAACCTCCAACTCCTGGGCTTAAGCAATTCTCTTGCCTCTGCCTCCCAAGTAGCTGGGACTACAGGAGCCCGCCACAATGCCCGGCTATTTTTTGGTTGCAGTCATCATTGTTGTTTGGTGGGCCTGGGCTGGATTTGAACCCACCAGCTCAGGTGTATGTGGCTGGTGCCTTAGCCGCTTGAGCCACAGGCACCGAGCCAGTTTACTATGTTTTTAAATATATAAATACCTATGTTCATGCTAAAAAGTTTAAAAAAACAAAGTAAATTAAAATACTTCATAATCTTATTACACAGAGATATCCCATATAATAGGCTGGTACTTATCTATCCAAATTTACTTAAAAAAAAAAAAAAAACCTTATGGCCCCACCCATGGGGTAGTTCATGCCAGTAGTTTGAGATTAGCTTGAGCAAGGGTGATAACCTGCCTCTAAAAAACATAGAGGCTCGTCGGTTATGGTGCCAGCCACATGCACCGGGTCTGGCAGGTTTGAGCCCAGCCCGGGCCAGCTAAACAATAATGACAACTGCAACAAGAAAATAGCCCGGCATTGTGGCTACTTGGGAGGCTGAGGCAAGAGAAATACTTAAGCCCAAGAGTTTGAGGTTGCTGTGAGCTGTGACGGCACAGCACTCTACAGAGGACAACATAGTGAGACTGTGTCTCAAAAATAAATAAATAAAATAAAATTAATAGAAAAATTAGCCAGGGATCATGGTGGGTGCCTATAATCCCAGCTTCTCTGGAGTCTGAAACAAGAAGCTCGCTTGAACTCAGAAGTTGGAGGTTACTGTAAAGCTAGGCAGTCTAACCTGGGGAAGGAGTAAGACTGTCTCAAAACAAAACAAACAACAAAAACTTTGAAAGAATAGGAGCAGAGGATACATATTGAAGGTCCCTGATTTTCTCATGTGATATTGATGTTTTCCCAGTCCCATCCAGATTTTTAAGTCCATTGGATGTGTTATCCCACTGACCCCTCTGGGTAAGGGTTATAATGACCCCCATTCTACAGATGATGAAGGGAGGTTGGAGGCTAAGCCAACACCAGGCAGCCAGCATGGGCTTCCCAGCCCAGACCCCTGAACAGGTGTCTCACAGTCTCTGTGGAGGGAAAGGGTGGCCTAGTGAGGAGGTGCCAAGCACTTTTGAAAGGTGAAAGTGACCATGTGCCACACCTCCTGGGCAGTCCAGTCCCCTTGCCAGCCTTTCAGGTGGTCCCAGAGGTCTCTGGGCACTCAGTGAGATTAATGATTACCACCCAAAAGTGCAGTGTCATAGAATCTCGGGGACTCTGGACTCTCCCCCTACCTGCAGGAGAAAGGGGTGGTCAAGGCAGAAGGCACAGAGGGCAAATGCTCCTTCTCAGCTGCCAGCTCCTCCAGCTTGAGTTTTCCATGTGGGTGCAGGGCTGGAGTGGGCTTATGATAGGAGGCCCCACTGCCCAGCAGTCTCAATGGAAAGTCTATAGTCATAGATCATGGTCTGGCCTCAGAGCTGGCTCCACAAGCTGTGTGTCCTTGAACAAGTGAGCCTCTCTGTGCCTCCGTTTCTTCATCTGTGAAATGGGGATAATAACACCTACCACAAATAGTTGTTGACAGACCTATAAGTCCCTTAGAAGAGTATATGATCTATATTAAACATTTAATAAATATATATTATTACTTGTATTATTTTATTAGATATCCATGTTAATGAAGATTTTTGTTGCCGGTGATGGAAAACCACTCCTGCAGGACTAACAAAAGAGAGGACTTTATTCAAAGGGCAGGGAGGCAGCCAGGGCCCCAGAAGAGACTGGAAGCAGGGACTTGATCCATCACCAGTCCACACCATTTTCTGTCTCTGGGTTTCTTCACTCTGTGCCAGCTTTGTTCTTATCTCTCCCTGTAGACCCATTTTCTCCTCCTCCCAGTTGTTTTTTGTTGTTGTTGTTGTGGGGGTTTTTTTTTTTTTTTTTTGTAGTTTTTGGCCAGGGCTGGGTTTGAACCTACCACCTCTGGCATATTGGGCCCGGCACCCTACCCCTTTGAGCCACAGGCACAGCCCCTCCTCCTGGTTGTCACAGTGGACCTGGCCTCCCCTGGGTTCTTCAGGCAAGTGTATTGCAAATCCAGTGCCCAGGAGAAAGAATTGGATTGGCCCAGCTGGGTCACATGTCTATTCCTAGTCCAATCAACCGTGGATGAGGGTGGGATCATGCAGCACCAACATGGCAGCTCCCAAAGCAGAAGGGACTGGCCTATAAATGGGATGAGACACTCCAGATAATAAGAGTCAATCATCCAATTTCCATCTGCAAAAAACACTTTTTCTCCTTGGATCTACCACTGAGAGGACACATGCTGCTATGGTTTGATGCTAATGTTTGTCCCCTCCCAGATTAATGTTGCAACTTAATCCCTTCATGGCAGTATTAGGTGGTTGGGCTGTGAAGGCTCTGCCCTCAGGAGTGGGTTAATGCATCCAGTGATTAGTGGATTAATGGGTTAATGGATTATCAGAGGAGTGGGACTGGTGGTTTCATAAGAAGAGAATGCCCTGTGCCACTGCAGGACTCTGAAGAGAGTCCCCACCAGCAAGAAGCCCCTTACCAGATGTAGCCTTTCAGCCCTGGACTTTTCTGCCTTCATAACTGTGAGAAATAAATTCCTTATCTTCAAAAATGACCCAGTTTCAAGGCCTAGCGCTTAGGTAGGCCAAGACAGGTGGATCACCTAATCTCAGGAGTTCAAAACCAGCCTGAGAAAGACTGAGACGCGTCTCTACTAAAAATAGAAAAACTAGCAGGCCTGGTGGCGCAGGCCTGTAGTCCCAGCTACTCAGGAGGCTGAGACCAGGAGTGTGCTTGAGCCCAGGAGTTTGAGGTTGCGTGAGCTAGAACGCCATGGCACTCTACTCAGGGCACAGAGTGAGACTCTGTCTTAAGAAAATAAACAGACTCACCACCCGTAGCTCAGTGGTTAGGGTGCCAGCCACATGCACCAGGGATGGTAGGTTCGAACCCGGCCCAGGCCTGCCAAACGACACTGACAAAAAAAACAACAACAACAACAAAATACCTGGGTGTTGTGGCGGGCACCCAGCTGCTTGGGAGGTTGAGGCAAGAGAATCGCTTACGCCCAAGAGTTTGAGGTTGCTGTGAGCTATGATGCCACAGCACTCTCCCAAGGGTAACGTGATGAGACTCTATCTCAAACAAAAGAAAAAGAAAAATAAATAAATAAAACAAAATTTAAATCACTCAGTTTCAGATAACAAAAATATGAACTAGGACACTTGTTTGTCCTTACTTTACCACATTACTTAGAGGGCCTGCTTCCTGGGGGAAGGCCCACCCATAGCACTTGCTGTGCTAAGTAGCCTTCACAGAGCACCCCACACACACACACCCCTTTAGGCTCACAGCTGATTAGATGGGCTTCAGCCAATCCCTAGATTTGCCCTCTGACTCAAAAAGAGGCGCTAGGCCAATCAGATAACCCTAACCCAATGGGAATCTGGACTAAGAACCTGAGGGGAGAGAAGTTGTGGCCCAGAGGGTGAAAGGTCAGACTCTTTTGGGTGCTGGGGGCCAAGCTGAGCCAAGTGGACTCTGAGGAGCTGAGGGACAGTAGAGAATCGTCACCCAGAGAGAAGCTGAGGTAAGGAGGACCCCCAGCCTGAGGCACTAGACGAGTGGCTTCAGTCTATGACTTTCCAGTTTCCACTTCCAGGACAGGAAAAGCCTGGCTGAGTTTAGCTTTTCTGGGCTGTGGAAATCTCTGGAATTTCCAGTTACAGCCTCACAAGTCCCATCACCCAGATGGTGGTTTCACGTCACTAAAAATGCCCTACGCAGCGAAACTCACTTCCTAAATTTCTCCCTCAAGTGAGCTTCTGTATTTCCGCAGGGAGAGAAGGCACAACCCCCTTGTTTCCCTGCTTCAAGCGCCGTGGGCGGCGGACATGTGTCTCTGTGTGCGACTGGAACGTGCACAGATTCACATCCATTTAAGGGCACTTTGGATCCTGGTTCACACCATACCAGTCTCCTTGTCCAGATATCACCTGACATCCCCAGGAGAGAGGGGACAGAAAGCAACTTGCCTAAAATGGCCTGTCGAGATGACCATGACAGCCACCAACTCCAGAGCGTGGGCAGGAGGGAGGCCTTCTCCAGACCTTACAGCTGGGCTGGCCATGGCATGTCAAAATATTTCCTCTGAAGAAATACCAACTGTGGTGCTTCTGTGCTTGGTTAGATACAGGGGCTCTTTACAGAGACAGAGGTGGGTCAGAAACTGGCACAGATGTCCCCTCCCTACCTCTCCTTCAGGCCTAGTAGCACAACCACAGCTGGTTCCAAACTCTTTCTCCACCACAGTTCTTAAACAGAGATTCATTTTGATTCAAGGAAGATTTTTTTCTGAGCACCTACTATGTGCTAGGACCCATCCATAAATAAGTGATGCCCACACAGTCTCTGTCCCTCCTCTGTAGGAGCCATTGGTAACACCGAACTCTTATTTCCTTATTTACAAAATGACAACATTGGATGAGACACGGTCTGGGGCCCCACCATGCTCTGCCAGTCTAAAACTGTGCCTCTCCTTGCTACTTTTTCTTAGGCCATTTTGTGCACCTGTGAAGGCAGATGCTGTGTTTCCTAAATTCCCTGTATCCCCAGTGCAGGCTGTCTGTGCAATGACTCTGGTGATCACCTGGCTGAAAACCTATCTGGTGCTGGGGAGGTGGGACAGGTTCCTGACCGACTGGCTAGAAAGCTGACAGGGGGACTCACAGTACAGAGCAACCCTGGCAGGTGACATGTCCACATGCTGAGCCCATGTGCAGTGGCAGCTCCTGGTCTAGATCACAGATCCACCCTCCCTTAACAACCAGTGATCACACCAAAAAAGTATGTTCTGTGTACCAAGAAAATGGAAGAAATCCCTCAAGTCTAAACAAAACCCCAAAACACTTCAACAGTCTTACCCAGAATTTTGCAATCAATAAATTTACAATCCAGAAGTATAAACTAGTTTTAATTTCATCATATGTGTTAGGGATGTGTCTGTCATTTAATGTTTGTATTTTTAATTTCATGGGAGAGGTTTGGTAAGGGGCCCCAAGGGGTGTTAAGGTCTAAAGTGGGCTCGGGCACTGGAGGTGGGTCCCCAACGCTGGAACTGTCCGCCCCAAGTCATCTCTTCTCTCTGGGTGGAAGACCTTGTATGTTTTAACTCTGTCCCTTAAAATGAAGCAGTGTTCAACTCACCCAGGGTTAACCGAGTCCAAGTGGCTTTGTTCGTATTCACTTTTACCCAGTGACAGGAGGGAGAGAAACAATCCAGAGGAAAGACTCGGCGCCTGTAGCTCAGCAACTAGGGTGCCAGCCACATACACCGGAGCTGGCGGGCTCAAACCCAGCTCGGGCCTGCCAAACAACAATGACAACTACAACCAAAAATAGCCGGGTGTTGTGGTGGGTGCCTGTAGTCCCAGCCACTTGGGAGACTGAGGCAAGAGAATCGCTTAAGCCTAAGAGTTTGAGGTTGCTGTGAACTGTGACGCCACAGCACTGTACCAAGGGTAACATAGTGAGACACCCGACTATTATTCTTTTATTGTTGCTGTTGTCATTGTTGTTTAACAGGTGTGGGCCGGGTTCGAACCCACCAGCCCGATGTATGTGGCTGGCGCTGTAACCACTGAGTATGGGCACTGAGCCAATGCTGAAGTTGTTAATTGCTCCCTTATCCCAAGTAGGTCCCTCACGGGTTGATTCTGGCCCACAGAAAACTTCCCTAGGCTCGGCGCCTGTGGCTCAAGCAGCTAAGGCACCAGCCACATACACCTGAGCTGGCGGGTTCGAATCCAGCTCAGACCCGCCAAACAACAATGACGGCTGCAACCAAAAAAAAAAAGGAAATTTCCCTACTCTTTAGGGTATTTTAAAAATAGGTGGGATAGGGATTTCACAGGAGAGTTGTGAGTCCATGCTGTTGGGTAGGGGCAGAACTCTCTCTTCCAGAGAATTCTAATTCTAGATATCTGCTTACTTCTGTCTTGGTTTTCAGTATGTCCATGGATTACCATCTGTACTATGACATAGTTATTATACTTGATCAAGTAGGCGTACCTTTCCTTTTTTAACTCCAATAGATTTATTTTCAAATTAAATTGTTAATCGTTAAGTGAAAAACCGATCTTATTTGCCTGCCACAAACTCTTAGGAAATGGTATACATGGAAGTATTAAAGATATATTGCCTCATACACATTGAAATAAAGTGGAAAAGGGAAAATCTTCTCAATCTGTGGTCTGGTGTTATTTAAGATCACATCTGGGGACCACTCCTGATCATTTCCCAGTCTGAACAATAAACGAGGCTGTTTCTTTGTGTGTGTGTGTGTGACAGAATCTCACTCTGTCACCCTCAGTAGAGTGCTATGGCATCATAGCTCACAGAAATCTCAAACTCTATTTTTTTTTTTTTGTAGAGACAGAGTCTCACCTTATCACCCTCAGTAGAGTGCCGTGGTGTCACACAGCTCACAGCAACCTCCAGCTCCTGGGTGATTCTCTTGCCTCAGCCTCCTGAGTAGCTGGGACTACAGGCACCCACCATAACGCTCAGCTATTTTTTGGTTGCAATTTGGCCGAGGCTGAGTTTGAACCCGCCACTCTCGGTATATGGGGCCAGCGCCCTACCCACTGAGCCACAGGTGCTGCCCAGAAACCTCAAACTCTTGAGGGACTACAGGTGCCATGATAGTGCCCAGCTATTTTTTTTTTAGAGTCGGGGGTCTCACTCTTGCTCAGGCTGGTCTCGAACTCCTGAACTCAGGCAATCCACCACCTCGGCCTTCCCGAATGCTAGGGTTACAGGCCTGAGCCACCGTGCCTGGCACTAAATGAGGCTGATCTACGAGTCCTGAGCTTTCTAGGGAGGAGAGAGATGGGTCCATGTCCTGTGCTGCCCACCCCCACCCCACCTGCTCCAAAGCACCTAGCAGAATGTCTTACTATGTTAAGTGCTCAGGCCTTCCTCCGACCTCTAATAGGGTGGGGGTGTGGGGAACCTGTGGATGAGAAGGGGGAAGAGGAGCAGAGTCTCACTGCTGGGAGGTCCTGGGTCTTCACAGCCCGGACAGAGGAGAGTGCAATGCCTCACTCGCCTTGCCCTTTAATTCTTACTGAGCTCTCTAGGTAAATCTAGAAACTAACTGGACACAAGGCAGATGAGCAAGAGAAAAGCATACAGATTTTCTTAGTTTTTCGTATACAGGAGTCTCTACAAGAGCGTGAAGTCTGAAGCGGTAGCCAAAGCAAGATCTTTTCACCCTTTTTAGACAAACAGCAATAAATTTGCAAAGAAATAACAGGACAAAGGGAATCCGGCTAGGGCAGCAAAACTTTCTAGGGGAGTGACTAGGGGCTATTTGGGGGTATAAAACAGGTGAAGGCTGAGGGTCACTTCCTTAAATATGTTTATTTAGGCTCATCACAGCCTCCCGTGACACAAGGGCTATTTTCTTTGAAGAGGACGCCCCTCCTAGAGGAATCTTTATGACTTGCTACATGGGGGAAGAGACAGGTCAGCTTAGCCTTGCTGAACCTACCATTTCTCCAATACTTTCAACTTGGAATAATCAACATACCCATCTGGTACCTTTGGGGATGGCATATCCTTCACCTTACACGGCTTCCAACTGACCCAGAGGGCTCAGGAGGTGGGGGCAGGCAGACCGCTTCTCTGGAGAACGACGCCCTGGCTGATATTTATAGTTCTAAAAGAACAATACTGTGTTCTGGCTTTTCCCATGGGCCCTGGCCTGTGCTTGCTTGCTCTCTCCCTACCTTCAGCTCTGGGTTAAGTAGCTTTGGGGGAAGGCTGCCAGGCATTTGAATGAGAGGTGAGCATTTCCCCCAGCTTAGAGATTGTGTCCCCTCCCCACTCCCAGGGTGTGGAATGGGACCTGGAAGTTGAAATTTGACTCTACCAGTTATTAATATACCAGCATCGATTTTACTTTGTCACATTTCTGACCCCTGTCACTTGCCACCTCTGTGCCCGTGAGCAAAAGTCCTCACCTTTGGGGGTGTTAGTTTCTTTATCTATGAAAATGGGAATTCATTTACCCTTCAGCTCAGTCTAGCCATTCAATTCTCACAATAGGTGTAAAGGCCTAACATAATCCCCAGCACATAGTAGGTGTTCAGAAAAGTTCACCCATCCTTTACTTTTTGTGCCAGCACTTGGGCTTTCAAGGTGGGGAAAGGGGAGACTACTGTTAATTGGACCCCAGAATCAGAGGTGGCTGAGAGCAGATGGAGCAACCACCCCCATAGCCCCGGGCTTCAGGTGCTGAGCCAACCTCAGCAGCGGGTCACAGAGCACCTGTGTGTGCCAGGCACAAGTACTGTACCCAAAGTGGCTCTTGCCCAGGATGTAAAGTTTCTGGGCTTCATTATTGCCAGCTCCGCCTGCCATATGAGGTGCGAAGTTTTTTCCAGAGCGTCCAGACTATCAGCAATGGAACATTTCTAAACCTCACCTGGATGTCACCTCAGGAGCAGCAGGTGTTCAAAACAGCATTGTGGACACTCCATCCCTACCCAGCCAAGCTGTATGGCCTTCGCCTTTCTCTTTATTTGGCAGAATCTCAGATTCTTCAGCTCACAATGAGGATGACAGCAACCAGCTCCTGCTAGCCCCTCAGCCCTGAGCCCTTGAGTAGTCCCTGCCTCACTGGTAGGGCCGTTCGTCCATGGCTCACACTTGAAACTTGGGCCTCTTTCTTGTCCCTCTCTTCCTGTCTCTGATTATCCCTAACTCCTGTTAGTTTTATCATTAAATGGCTAAATACTTCCAAATTCTTTTTTTTTTGAGACAGTCTCACTTCATTGCCCTGAATAGAGTGCTATGGCCTCACAGCTCACAGCAACCTCAAACTCTTGGGCTTAAGAGATTCTCTTGCTTCAGCATCCTAAGTAGCTAAGACTACTGTCTCCTGCCACAATGGCTGGCTAATTTTTCTATTTTTAGTAGAGATGGAGTCTCTCGCCCCTGCACAGGCTGGTCTTGAACTCCTGAGCTCAAGCAATCCTCTTGCTTTGGCCTCCCAGAGTGCTGGGATTAGATGTGTGAGCCACCGCGTCCGGCCAGTATTTCCAAATTCTGACTGCTCTCTTTATACCCACCACCTCCATCCTGGTCCAGGCAGCCAGTTTCTCCCCAGGTTAACCGCAAGGCCTCCCCGTGTTCTCAGGATGCGGCACTGCTCTCTCTGTTCTCAGGGCAGACTGGTCATGTCATGCACATAACTCCACCACTGCCAAGAAACTATCCACACCTCCTCCTCACTCTTGTGCTAAAGACCTGATTTCTCACGAAGGCTGACTGGGCCCTTCAGCCACATCTTGCTCCTTGCAATAGGTACCTGGGCCTTTCTTTAGCTCCCAGAATGCACCATACTATCCTGCCACAGAGCATTTGCACAACCTGTCTTGTTGGCCTGGAAATCTCCCCTCTACTCCCTAAAAGCCTGTCTCATTCTGTCCTATTTACTTAGTTCCCACCTAAAGGGTCACTTCCTCCTGGATTCCCTCCCTGATCAGCAGCCCTAGGAGAATTAGAACCCCTCAGCACTGAGTACTTCTTAACCTTTCCCCTAGTATGGCTATTTGATCATCTTCCATCACCCCCTCTTGACTGTAGCTTTCATGTAAGCAGGGACTGTGGCTCTTTTAGCTCACATTGTTGCCCCTGAGCTCAATATCTAACACACAGTAGATGCTAATAAGAATGTGTTGAGGATCGATGCCTGTAGATCTGTGGTTAGGATGCCAGCCACATGCACCCAGGCTGGTGGGTTTGAACCAGGCCCAGGCCTGCTAAACAACGACAACTACAACAACAAAAAATATAGCCGGGCGTTGTGGTGGGCACCTGTAGTCCCAGCCACTTGGGAGACTGAGGCAAGATAATTGCTTAAGCCCAAGAGTTTAAGGTTGCTGGGAGCTGTGACACCACGGCACTCTACCAAGGGCTACATAATGAGACTCTGTCTCAAAAAAAAAAAAAAAGAAAAGAAAAAAAGAATACATTGAGTGAAGGTGTCAAATCCGAGGGCTACGTAATGAGATTCTGTCTCAAAAAAAAAAAAAGAAAGAAAGAAAGAAAAAGAAAAAAAGAATATGTTGAGTGAAGATGTCAAATTAGATCTCCCATTAGGCATTTACCCAGAAGAAAAAAAAATCATTTTACAATAAGGACATTTGCACTAGATTATTTATTACAGCTCAATTTATACAGGTGCCGCCTGTGGCTCAAGGAGTAAGGCGCCAGCCCCATATACCAGAGATGGTAGGTTCAAAACCTGGCCCCAGCCAAAAAAAAACTGCAAAAAAAAAAATCAGAACTCAATTTATAATCACCAGGACGTGGAAACAACCTAAATGCCCATCAACTCAGGAATGGATTAACAAATTGTGGTACATACACACCATGGAATACTGTTCAGCCATAAAAAGATGTTGACTTCACATCTAATATCCTGGATGGGATTGAAACACATTCTTCTTAGTAAAGTATCACAAGAATGGAAAAGCAAATATCCAAGTTACTCCATACTAATATGAAGCCAGTAGACGATCCAGTGCATGCCCACATAGGAGAAAAACTCATGTCAATTCAGCTGGGGGGAGAGGTAACAAAGGGGAGGGGGTTGGGGTGCTCTCACTGAATTGGCAATGGGGGGGGTGACACACCTTCTGTATGTGAAACGTAACCACAGATGAATTCTACCTAACAAAATCAAATGTTTTGACCTGGTTGTTTATAACTTCACACTAACCTGAAACAAATTTACTTAAAATAAAAAAAAAAAATGTGTTGACTGAATAAATGATTGAATGAAGGTTGTTTTGAGAGTCAATGAAGAAGGAGGGAGGGGAAAATGGAGACGGAATGAATACTTAGTAGGTCCTCACTATAGTCCCAGGTGCTTGAGATATGTTGTTCTAAGTTTTGCAAATGATTGCTTTACATTTACGAAAACTGAGACTCAGAGATGTTGGGTACCCTGCCCATAGCACACAGCAGATAAATGGGAGAGTTAGAATAAGAACAGGGTCTATTGGCTCCAATACTTACCATCTGCCCCAACAACAACAAAAAACAAACATGAAAGGGATAGATTTTGCAAATTTCAAAATTATAGATAAATATTAGTTTCTCGTGATAATTCCCAGAGCTAAACACAACGTTAAAAGATGTTGAGAGGGTGGGGCAGTGACTGGAGGGAGGAACCTTAGTGACAATGGAAACGTTCCGTATTTTGTTTGGATGGTGCCAGCACTAGTGCATATATTTATCATAACTCATTGAAATTTACACATAAGATCTGTCAATTTCACTGTATGTAAATTTTATTCCCTTTCAAAAACTGTTCTAAAGGGCATTATGGGTACAATTTGGGAAATTTGAATATGTCTGTGTTAGATAACATTATTATATCAATGTTAAGTTCTTGAGTGTTAAATGTTAACCATAGGATTGGCCACAGTGGCTCATGCCTGTAATCCTAGCACTCTGGGAGGTCCAGACAGAAGGATACCTTGTGCTTAGGCATTCAAGACCAGCCTGAGCAATCAGGAGACCCCATATCTACTAAAAATAGAAAATTAGCCAGGCATTATGGCAGGCACTTGTAGTCCCATCTACTTGGGGAGCCAAGGCAGGAAGTTTGCTGAAACCTAGGAGTTTGAGGTTGCTGTGACACCATGGCACTCTAGCGTAGACAACAGAGTAAAACTTTGTCTCAAAAAAAACCCAAACAAACAAAAAACAAATAAATAGAACCAAGGACACCCAGCAAGGAGTAGTGGCTCACACCTATAATCCTAGATCTTTGGGAAGTCAAGGTGGGTGTGGGGAGTGCTTGAGGCCAAGAGTTTAAGACTAGCCTGGGCAATAGTGAGACCCCCATCTTTATAAAAATAAAAACAAAGTAACTGGGCAGTGCCTGTGGCTCAGAGGAGTAGGGCCCTGGCCCCATATGCTGGAGGTGGAGGGTGCAAACCCAGCCCCGGCCAAAAGCTGCAAAATAAACAAAACAAACTAACAAAGTAATTGAGCTCAGCATGGTGGTGAACACGGGTAATCCCAGCTACTCAGGAGGCTGAGGCAGGAGGATTGCTGGAACCCAGGAGTTTTACATTGCTGTGAATCTCAGTCTCAAAAAAAGAATTCATTAATTCATTTACATTAGGATAAAATATTGAGAAATAAATTCAACAAATGAAGTGTAAGACTTACATGCTGAAAGAGCAAACTATTGTAAATCCTCTTAAAGAAAACTTAAATAAATAAGATAGCCTATGATTATGGATTAGATAACTTGATATTTATAAGATAACAATACTACTCCCCAGTTGATCTACTGAGTCAATGCATTCCCTACCAAATCCTAACCACCAGCTTTTCAGAACGAATAAGCTGACACTAAAATTCATAGGCAAACTCAAGGGACCCACAATAGCCAAAACAATCTTGGTAAAAAAATTGGAGGACTCACAATTTCTGAATTCAAAACATAGTACAAAGCAACAATAGTCAAGACAGTGTGGTACTGGCATAAAAATAGACACAGAGAAGAATGAAATATAATCAAAACTCCAGAAATAAACCCATAAACATATGGTAAAATGATTTACTACAAGAGTGCCAAAACTAGTCAGTGGGGAAAGGATAGTCATTTCCACAAATGGCACTGGAACAGAGGATATATACTTGCAAAAGAATTCAAAAGTTGGATCTGTACCTCAGGCCATATTAAAAAATTGAATAAAAATGGATCAAAGAGCCAAATGTAAAAGATAAAATTCCTAGAAGAAAATGTAGGGGCAAATTTTTTTTTTTTAAATGAAATTCTATTGTTTATTTTTTGTTGTTATTGTTGTTGCAGTTTGGCCAGGGCCGGGTTCCAACCCACCACCCTTGGTATATGGGGCTGGCGCCCTACTCCCTGAGCCATAGCCACCACCTGGCAAATCTTTATGATCTTGGATTTACCACTGGATAAGAATCTCATTGCTAAGGCTGGGTGCAGTGGCTCTTGGCTGTGATCCCAGCACTTTGGGAGACCAAGGCAGGTAGATTATTTGTGCTCAGGTGTATGAGACCAGTCTGAACAAGATTGAAACCCTGTCTCTACCAAAAATAGAAAAACTAGCCTGGCATCATGGAGGGCACTTACAGTCCCAGCTACTTGCGAGGCTGAGGCAATAGGGTCGCTTGAGCCCAAAAGTCTGAGGTTGTTGTTAGCTATGATGCAGTGGCACTCTACCCAGGGTACAGAGTCAAAAAAAAAAAAAAAAGAAAGAAAGAATCCAATAGCAAATTTTGGTAAGACACTAAAAGCAAAAACTATGAAAGAAAAAACATAGATAAATTGGACTTGATCAACATCTAAAATTTTTGTATATCAAAGGATATAAATCAAGAAAGAGAAAGGACATTCCACAGAATTGGAGAAAATATCTGCAAGTCATATTTCTTATGAAGATCTACTATTCAGAAGATTAGGTACAATGACAAAAAGATAAACAACCTAAATTAAAAATTGGCAAAAAATTTGAACAGACATTTCTCCAAAGAAGATATATGCCAACAGGTACATGAAACAGTGTTCAACTTCACCAGGCATTCGAGTCAATGCAAATTAAACTGGTCAATGCAAAATCAAAACCACAGTGAGATACCACTTTATACCATCAGGATAGTTAGAATCACAAAGACAGACTTCAAGTGCGTGGTTATATGGACATCAGAACCTTGATGCATTGCTTCTGGACATATAAAATGGTGCAGCCTCTGTGGAGAACAGTTTGCCAATTCCTCAAAAAGTGAGATATAAAATTGCCATATGACCCAGAAATTCCACTCCTGGATATATGAAGTCAGACAATAAAGTTTACAACCTCATCCTAGAAAAAGTGTTACAGGGTGGTGCCTATGGCTCAGTGAGTAGGGCGCCCGCCCCATATACCGAGGGTGGCGGGTTCAAACCCAACCCCGGCCGAACTGCAATCAAAAAATAGCCGGGCGTTGTGGCGTGCGCCTGTAGTCCCAGCTGCTCG
>CAUYPK010141060.1:0-23009 GCA_963574355.1 Loris lydekkerianus | reverse complement strand
TGTAATTTTGCTCACAAAATTTACCACGATCTACTAAGAACATTGTAAAACCTGTGCCTAATCATTGACAGCATAAAGTCATGAAGAAGTTTTTAAGTGACAAGGTCACAGCAAGTTTGTTGGTTCAGTGACAAAAGATGTCAACCTGAGTAACAGAGATAATAGATGCAAGGAGGAAAATATTTTTCTACCTAGAACAATTTCATGAAATGACCTTGATAACATACAAATACTGGAAGAAAAACTTTGATAAGCATTAGATAGCATTAAATAACTGAAGAACATCTACTGGTTTTGGAAATTGATCTTAGCATAACTATACCTGGCAGCACAAGGCGGCTAATAAGGAAGTTATAATTTCAAGGTACTTAATGCTCCTCTCCTTAGAGGAGTGAAAATAGGGAAAGTGTTACAGCAGAGTTAGGAGGTAGTAAAACAAAAGAATTTTCACCACAAATCCTGTTATGAAGTTTGGACAACTCTTAAAAGCATATTTGGCAATTTTGAAAAAAATCAACATAACCCAAAAGCTACCAACAAAACATACAATTTTTTTAGAGAGAAAAAGACCTACCTCTGACCTCACAAGCCTGTGCATCACAGTAATGATAAAATCACAGTCATACCAACTGTATCAATTGATCAATTTGAAAGTAAATAGAGAACATGTCCTGCGTGCCTCAGGTTCCCTACTCAGGACACTCTAAGCTCATCTTCTCAGACATTCTCCTTCCTATGCCTGGAATGTGGGGGCTGTTAACACGACCTGTTTAAGACAAAAAAGAATTCTTTAATGTTCAGAAACATAGCAACTCACAATCTCTTGATAATTTGATATTTTCATGGGGCACAATGCTCTTTTAGCATTATTATGTTCCTTTCTGTTTTCTACCTAATCTAGTTATATCTTCCATCATTTCTATTTTAAAGAAACATAGACAATTCAAGACAGTATTCCTGCTCAATAGAGACAATGCTTACTTGTGAATTTTAACAATTGAAATTTATTTGTCACTATTTGGGCTGTATGTTTCATTGAAAAACTTATAATTTGTAACTTTCAGAGGAATAAACATAAATACTAAATTGAGAAGATAAAATTTAATAAGGAAATGCTATGCCCTCAAATATATACAACATTATTTTTTCATCACAAAATAACCTGACTTGAACTAATATGTAGTGCATTTTAAAGTTTCAGTTTACTGAGAAATTATAACATACTGAAATACAGTTCATTTTGATTAACTAATTCAAATCATGCTGAATATAAGTTGCTATCAATCATGTAAGGTAGCAATTAACTCTGGAAAATTTTCACAAATGCCAGAACAAAATATTTTAGACAGTTGCAAGGCAACAAAAATTCTGTAATGCTAATTACTATTAAAATATAAAACAGAGTTGTTCTTCTGGTTATCTGCTCAAGTTACATTATTATAATATGTTTTAAGACATCCTAAAATTAAACATGTATAAAATAGAAGAAACATAAGAAAATTCTAAATTTAAAAAAAATTAAGAAATATAACTAAGTTATTTTGTTAATTTATATTTCTGTGATTAAATATTGAATTTCATATAAATGCCAAAAGTTGTAGTTCAGCTAACATAATAACATGAGAAAAGTCAATTTGTATGCAAAAATTTAATTAGAACATCTCCCAAATCCAAATATCCTTCCACAAATCTATAACTTATGACCTCATAAGAATAATGTGAATTATATTTCATCCAGAAATGTCAACTCATTAGATATAAGAATAAAATTATCAATGTTAACTTCAACTAGTTTCTGAGAAAATTCTATCTCAATTCACCACTCACCTGGACTTTTGAGTGCCCACTATAAATGAAGCTGAGAAATAGACACTAACTGACGTGAGTTTTTAAGAATGAGTTTTCATGTGTGAGATGAAGTCCTAAGTAGTTATAGGCAAAGGATGTCATCAACTAATCTCCCTACAGGACCATAATAGTCATGCTATGTTTGGAAGCACCATTGAGATTGATAGAAAGAGAAGCTACCAAAGGGAAAAGTAAACTCACTTATCAAGAGAACAATAAATGAAGAACAGCTGGGTTCCAAACATTTCTATTAATATAATGACCTGGGTGAACTTTGCCTGGGGGAATTGTGTAATCTCAGGGCTCAACAACAAAACAGTAGTCTCTCTATAACCATGCTGTCAAAATAAGAACTTTGTTTCAGTCTTGCCAGTGTGTCCCTGGAAAATAAGAGATAAAACAATGCAAGATACTTGTTGATTATTATCATGTTATGGTTTGTATGGTAATCAATTCAATAATAATCATTAATAATAGCTTTAATAATCATTAGGAAGTACTTCAATATTAGATAAATGCAGAAATGTGCATCCAAAAGGCATGAAAATAATATATTTAGTAACTATTGAAGTGATTCATAGGGAGACTGGAAATGACATTGCAACATAACCAGAAGGGCAACTTTAAAGCAACAATGCAACAATCTTAAAGCAGCAATGAGGTATGTAGAACTTTTTCTAGTATGAATTAAGAAACTTAATTGTCAGACTCTGTGTGTGTGTGTGTGTGTGTGTGTGTATTCAACTATGTTTGCTTTGTTCTTTAATTTCTGGGTGATGGGCCATCTGTTAGTCATTATGAAGAATGGGTCTGAACATTTCCTGTATAGCTGCTCTAGATTTGGTAAATTTCCTCAACATTTTCATGCAGTAAAATATTTGATTTCTCCATCAGAGGATCCTGGGCTGCAAGTTGTTTTGTTTAAGAAGAGCAAAGGTTGGGTGGCACCTGTGGCTCAAAGGAATAGGGCGCCGGCCCCATATACCACGGGTGGTGGGTTCAAACCTGGCCCTGGCCAAAAACTGCAAAAAAAAAAAAAAAAAAAAAAAGAAGAAGAAGGAGATTAAAGGTCAATGACCACACTCTTCTGGCTTGAAATGTTTCTGCTGAAAGATCTGTGGTCATCCTGATATTTTTTCCATTGTAAGAGTTTTCTTGCACCTGGCTGCTTGCAGATTTTTTTCCTTCATATTAGCTTTGGCAACGTTGACTACAATGTTTCTAGGGGATGCTTTGTTTGGATTGTGTCATGCATAAGATTCTGAAGTTATCTACTATTCAAATTCCTACATCTCTCACAATGTTTGGGAAGCTCTCCACCACAATGTCACAGAGTAGAGCATCAGTACCTGTAGAACCATCCTCTACTCCTATAGGAATAACTATAATTTAGATACTTGATCTTTTGGAATGATCCCATAACTCTCTCAGTGAATATTCTTTTTTTGTTCCTTTCTTTCTGCCTCACTGAATGCATGCAGTAAATCAAAGTTCTTGTCTTCAATTTCTGAGATTCTCTCTTCTCTACATGAACTGATTCAGCTTCTAGATAATTTAAGTGAATATTTTTGAATAGTAATTGGGTGTGGGGCCACTTATGAGGCCATGTTACAATTATATTATTTACCAAAAAATTCTCATTCAGGTTCTAATTTTTCTTGAGGTATTTATATAGACACAGCAGATAATGTTTAATACTGTACAAATTTCCTAGGGTGGTTAATAGGAAATCCTTGTTGAGTTTCCAGGTTTCATAGGAAATATGATTACTTTATATAATTGTATATTCTTTGGCCATTTTTTATTTAACAGATCAGTTTAGTAAAACAGTTACATTTTATTTTATGAGATGACATTACAGACAAAGCTGGGATTTTATACAGGTGGGCTACAGCCTCTTTTCTCCTTGAACCATTCTTTTCTCTCTCTAATTTCTCTTTTTCTAAAGAAAAAATATAACAGAATTAACTTAGTTGCTAAAATAAATTGTATCTTCAGTATAGTGGGTCTAATTATTTGCATAAAATGCAGTAAGAATAATTATTATCCATTTAGGTTGTTAAAATTAGCTTTGCTGGAACTTTTTATAAGAAATCTTAGGTTAGACTTGAAAGTTTTTCATTAGGCCAGGTTTTATCTGTGCCATTAGATACCTGTATACATTGAGTAAATTATTCTTGTCTTGAGCTTCCCATGCACATTTTGATACCCAGACCTGTCAGAAAGTGACTTTCATTACTTACCAAAAATCAGGAAACATTTGTTATTGATGGGTATCTGGCCAGTTTTTCCAAAGAGCTTTTTAAATAAAGTTAACCTTAATTCCTTAACGCAGTGTGGACACATCTAGAAATGCTATTCCAGCCAAAGCCTTGGTAAAATACTCACCATTTTTATTATGTCCTATACAACAAAATAGAGTCTTATTGAACTTATGCAAATAATTGTATTATTAGAAATTAGGAATATTTATAAATGGCTTTTAAATTCTAGAGAAATTAAGGAGAGAGAAAAAATGTTTCACATTTTGTTATAAGATACGTTATTGAAAATACAAATAGTTTAAGAGACCAAAAATGGTTTTCCTGACTTTTAGAAGACAGAACACAGAGAATCAGCAATGTTTCAAACAAAAAGCCATAACAAATTAACTCAGTTTTATGTAACTAATTTCTGTCCTGTTTGAAGCTATATTAGCAATACTCATGGACTTGTTAATTTTTTAGTTAAAGTTCTAGAAGTTTCCTTTTAGTTTGAAGGTATTTAATTTTCAAAGATGTCCAAAATTTGAATTTAATAGAATTAATTAGTTTCTCTTAATATTTCTTTAAAGTACAAACTTTGGACTCAGTTAGTGTTGTGTGATGGGAGACGTGAAAAAACAGCAGCTTTGCTGTGGGTGTAAACTTGCTCCTGCAATTATTAAATGAGATGGAGTGTAGCAAAGATCTTTATTTTGGGGGTTTGATTTTATACCTTGCTAGTCACGTAAACACTTAATCTATTATCTGTTAGTTTCACCATTATCTCAATTTACCTATCTGAAATCAACTAAAAAGGAAATATCCTGTTACCACATCAATGTAATCACTTTTGCAGTAAACATCTTCTTCTAAACACTGACTAATCTCTGGGCAGGTGTGTAAACAAAATTATAAAGAAGAAAGTAGTCACAGAGAACAGAGTTAATGGAAAAATCTTCAAGCATTCACTCAGTTTACTCAGTATGAAGTAATGACTGTGTCTTCTCCTCAGGGCAGAGCACCTATAGACCTCTGACAATATTTTGTTAACATATGTCAACCCTCTGGCCTGTATCTCTGAGGAAGGGCAGCATGCCCTTTGATCTCAGCTTCACGGGGTGTACAGCTTCAGAGAAATGGCTTAAGGAATTTACAATTCTAAGGAAGCCAACTCTGCATGTAACCCAGGCAGTTTCAAATCTCTTAAGCCTCTGGAAGAAAAGCAAGTCATTTTAACTCACACTGAATTTACTTTGTGTGCTTGATATAGGATATGTTTATTTTTAAATATTATCCTACAGTTAATTACAAAAAAACATTTTTTGAGATGAATTAAATTTATTACTGATAGTATACACTAAGACAGACCAATATTTTACAATATTGGAATATACATATAATATAATTTATATAAAATTAAGTATTTCATATTTGACAATGTTTCCTATGTATTTTTAATATACCAAATAAGCTTAATATGTCTTTTCAAAAAGACCAAATTTAGAGTTTTTATTTTGGAAGTTTTATTAAATATTAAAGGCTGAAAATGTTTATTTCAATAAGATTACAAGTTAAAAGATTTTAAAGGCAATACATAGTTAACTGGATTACATGTAAATTCCTTTACAAATTTTTTTTATGACCTTCCATCTTTCTTTCTTTCTTTCTTTCTTTCTTTCTTTCTTTCTTTCTTTCTTTCTTTCTTTCTTTTTTCTTTGTTGTTGTTGTTGTTGTAGTTTGGCTTGGGCCAGGTTTGAACCCACCCCTCAGTATATAGGGCCGGCACCTTACTGAGCCACAGATGTCTCCCCAAGGTTCCATTTCTCTTTCTGTTTAATTTCTTTTACTTTCAAACCCCATTTTTTTTTTTTTTACAAAATAGAATTACAGTGTACTACGAAGTTAATTATTTACTTGGCTAGACTGAGAATTAGATGGTTTAAAAGGTAAGAATCTTATTCTTTTACAAAGACTCAGTTTCCCAAATAATTTAAAGAACAAAATTATTACATTTTAAAAATGAGAGTCAGTTTACGGAATACAATATTGATACAGGATTTTCTCATTTACAGCTAGACAGGGATCTTTCCCATTTTTAGGCTCACGTGAATTCAGAAATTTGACTGTTTCTTTTTCATAATTTACCTTTAGGCACAAGTGAGTTTTACCCTGCAGATCATACTCTCCAGATAAGCTCCCAGTTGAATCCAGTAACTTTAGAAATATACAGAGATGGCATTTTCATAATTTTTAAACATTTGGATTTTAATAATGGCTTAAAATTAATCTTATTTGTAAAGAAAACCATAGTTGCCTGAACAATAAGTTTCTTGAGTTATTCCTGTTCAAAGTCTTCTATTTTCCTGGAGACATAGTTATAGCAGTCTCCCACAAACTCTTTTTTTTTTTTTTTTTTTTTAATGTTTTAGTACAGTTTTCAGCAGGGTGGGTATTCCCATGTTTACTATTTCTTTCCCTCAGATAAAACACAGACAAGTTCCAACTGGGATAAAATCTGAGATACAGACAATTGTGTGGATCATTCACACAATTGTGTCACCATGTGAAGGGGGGGGCACAAAAGACCACCTATTGTTATCGATCTCAGTCAGTCTCCAAGCACTTACATGCATGCAATTTTAACCTTTTTCTACTCTATTTTTTAACCTGGGCAGTCTGAGCTTTCCTCTTAGCCAGCATTTCCCCAGTCCTGCAAGACTCACATTTTCACTCTTTCATATGCCTTTCATAGTCCTGCTGGTGAGTTATCACTCAGAGAATGATTGGTCTTTCTTCTTCCTTTTTTTTTTTTTTTTCTTTCTTTAGCTGATTACTGGGAGTTTTTTTTGCAGTTTTCGGCCAGGGCTGGGTTTGAACCTGCCACCTCCGGCATATGAGACCGGCACTCTACCCCTTTGAGCCACAGGTGCCACTCGACTGGGAGGTTTTAAAGGGACAGTAAGTGTATTCTTTGGCACAGATTTAATGTTTAATGTAATTGAAATTTAAAAGTCCCACTGGTTTGCAGGCATACTTCTTACACCACTCAATTGGCAGTCTGGACTCTTTTTTTCATCTGGGAAGTGCAATGGCTAAAAAATGGAGTAATTGTAAACAACAGCAGGTAAAGCAGTGATATGGGGGGGAGGGTGACCAAAGTGTTTTTTCTTTTCTGTTATAATCTTCCAGCCCTGACAATAGAGGAAGGGGTTCAAGGAGGCTTCAGGGAGCCAGCCCAAACCAAAGATTGCCTACTTGAGCTTACAGAGGGTTGGAGACACTCCTTAGAAATTTGATTTTATATTTATCACTCTTATTTTTCTTTAAAATGCCTTAATAAACAACCCAGTGGGGTACCTACCTTAGAAGAGGAGGAACTTATTTTAAAAATACAAAAGTGTCTGTGAAGCACAGAGAGGCTCAAAAAACCACACTAAAAACAACACAATGAACCAACAAAAACTAAACTGATAACCAGAGAAATTAACCAGATTAACCAGAGGGACCCAAACCAGGGCCTTAAACCAAAGAGACCCAGGCCAGGGATCCAAACCAGAGAGACTTAAAACAGGGACCCAGACCAGAGGGAATGAAGGGCTGGATGCATGATAAGGCAGAGGGTTGAGGATAGGATCTTTCACCTCTTCAGGTGCTGGGAGGATGGGGTGGCACTTTTGAAGGAAATTTTGTTACTAAAACTGTAGTTTTTAGATGGGGAAAACAGGCACAGAGCCAAGCTGAGGAGTTATTCACTAACTTAGTTCATACATCAATGTAAGGAATGTGATTAGGGTGGCTGGGATTTCTGGTGACTGCAAAGAGCAGAAGCACAAACTATAATGCTGAACAGAGCAGAAGTACAGACTATAATGCTGAACAGAGCAGAAGCACAAACTATAATATGTTAACTAGACAAACACCATGGAATATAAATGAACAAAAGTATATGAATCTAAATTGTGCATTTTGGCTGGGTGTCCCCACTGACATCCCAGTTTTGCTAGCAATGGGTGTTGACATACATCTCTGGGATCCTGACAAGCAAATAGCTCAGCAAACCCTGGCTTCCTGTATCTGACAGCCCAATAGCCTGGGAGTCCTAGCTTCCTTTCTTAAAGCTTTACTGGGCTAACCTCATGCATAACCCTTGAGGTTAGAAATCAAAGTCCCTTATCACCTGCCCTCTGTGCCCCAATTTCTCCATGGCTTGAAGCCAAAGTGTCAATGTCTCAGTGGCCTAAGCATCCTATGGTCTTCAACAGGCCTGTATTTCTAGTGTTTCTAGCAATAGGTGGCTTTACTGACACATGAGAGCCTCTGACAGGCAGATATCCTGGCAACCCAGAGTTCCTGTCCAAAGCTCCTATTCCTTTGGCCTTCCCTTGGAGGTCCCTAAGGGCCCTACACAATTCACAACAAATGAATATAACAAACAGTTATATATTTCCACAACAGTCTACAACAACAAATAAGGACAACAAAAAGTAGTTACACTAAATGTCTGCAACACTAGCCAGAAATAGATTTTTAAATGGCTTACCTCTGGAGGTGGACTCCCAGGTGAATTTAGGAGTGATCATCAGCCAGTCTCCTGAGGGCTCTGAATCCTCCAGAGGCCCTGGAATGTTTCCAGGGGGTGCCTCCCCTCAGAGGGAACACAGCCTCTTTCTCTCTTAGAGGTTGTCTGAGGATTGGCAGTGCGAGGGTCTGGAGAATCTCTCTGGGGCCTCCAAATGTGCCCAGGAGATTCACAAAAACCACACTGCCAAATAAACCAAATTTATAGCAGAGTCCTTTTATTGAAGATCCAGCCAATGATGGCCTCAGTGTCCCAACATGGGGTTTCTGAGAAGCCATTAGTGCTTAGGGGGTAGGGTTTTAAGGCTTGGTTGCATCCTGATGGCATGCAGACTGTCCATGTGCAGCTGGGTAGAGAGTAGGGTAGCAAGCAAGCATTGTACAAAAGCAGAATTTTGAGGTTATTTAGCCATACATCATACATCTTTGTTTTAATATTGTCCCCCTATACATTTTAGTTTCAGTGCTTTTTCTCCCATACATCTTAGTCTTAGTATTTTCCCCACCTGGTATTGTTTAAAGGTCAATCCTGGGAGACTTGGTACCTCCTACTTTGTTTCCCAGGGAGTTAGTCAAGCAAGAAACTGGGAGTGAAATAGAAGCAAGAAATCAATTAGTACTTTCTCCTTATCTTGGGGGTGAACTAGACCTATTTCATTTCTTTTTTGAAAGCTTGCAATCTGGAAATTTGCCAGGAGTTAACTGGTATTTTTCCATTATAGCCTACGCCTGAGACTTTTCTGCTTTAGCCTATGCTCACTAGGCGTAACACTTCTATTCCTTTTGAGTTAGTTTTTGTATATAGGGAGAGATAAGGATCCAGTTTTATTCTATTGTATTTTTCCCCTACAATTTTCTCCTGGCCATTTACTGAATACAATGTTTTTTCCCCAGTGTATGTTTTTGTGTGCTTTTCAAGGATCAAGCGGTTGTAGGTATGTGGTTTTATATCTGGGTGCCTTGTTCCCTTTCAGTTGTTTATATGTCTACATAGGGTACTGTTTTTGTTATTATAGCTTTTCAGAATAATTTAAAATCATGAAATTGAAATGTGATGTCTACAAATTTGTGTATTCATTTATTTAGTTTTTGGTTATATTTGCTTTGGCTATTCAGGCCCTTTTATGATTCCATATAAAATTTATAATTGATTTTTCTAATTCTGTGAATAGTGATATTGGTATAGCAATAGCAACTGCAGTGATTACATTGGGCAGTATGAACATTTTAACAACATTGTTGCAATCCATGCACATAGAAAATTTTTTCATTTGTTTGTATTATCTATGATTTCTTTCACTAGTGCTTTGTAGTTTACTTGTTCAGCATGAAGTAGCTAGGAGTAGTCAGTGCCTTTTTTTTCCATCAGCAGTTAGAGCTTCTGAAAGGAAGTAGGTAGGAAGATATCTTTGATCTCTTTAGTAAAGTGTATTTGCAGATATTTTATGGAAGCTGTTGTAAATCACTTTGAGTTCTTTATTTAATTCCTAGCATTGTTGTTATCAGTATATAGAAATGCTACTGATTTATGCACATTGGTTTCATAACCCAAGACTTACTAAATTCATTTATCAAATGTCAGTTCTGTCACCAAGGAAGCAGGCCAGACAATGGATTGTAAGCTCAAAGCTTGCAGAACGTGGGCCTTCCCATATGTGTAAGGGAAAAGGCCCCCAAGCAACATCTGCAGCTGCTATTTATTGAGAACATACACCTCCTCCCCCAAGCCCTGACCCCTTCACTGGAGTTCAACAGCTGATCAATTTACAAATGCCAACTTCTACTCATTAATATGCAATAAATGCCACTTTGTCTCTGCAAGCCCCTGTCCCAGTCAACAGCCACTTTGTCTCTTAAAACTTGCTGTCCTGATTCCTACATATCCTTCTACATAGGATGCTACATAAGTTGTTACTACCTAAGTTGTTACATAGGTTGTTGCATATCTTATTACATAGGTTGCTACACATCCTGTTACAGAGGTTGCTACATATCCCCCCTTTTTGATTAAGACATTCTTGTGCAGGGTGAAAGAAAAACCTGTAGTTTTTTATTTCATTTGCTCTTCTTGTCAAATAGCACTCCTTCTAGCTATGGGAAGAAAAGAAAGAAAAAAAACAAAAACAAAACAAAACAACAAACAAACAAAAAAAAAAAACCCCACAGAACAATTAACAAAACTACCTCAGAGGAATCAGTGAGGGCCTTCATCAAAGAAAAGGGTTTTGTGTTATGTTGTATTCTTCTAAATAAATAAAGGTAATATTAATTTTACATATTTCATCACCGGTTTTTGGGCTGACCCATAGGGTTCTTGACACTTTCACAGGAAGTATTAATCAATGCACAAAGTTTCCTACTTCTGCACGTTATCCATTGTTCCCATTAAGTAAATGAGCAGCAATAGGCATAGTGTAGACTGGAATGTCAGATGGTGAAATGTCAATCCAAAGGAGCAGTAAGGAAAGTATTAAAGATATATATCCAATAAATGTTTACTCACCTTTGCTGATACAAGAAGTTTGCTGTGACTTAAAACTTCTGTTACCAAAGCTGACTGCTTTGTTCACAATCTTATTAGAGCTTAGAGGGTGACAACTGAGCTTACCCAGGCTTGAATAGTGGGAGTTTCTTAAGTGATGGAACCCTATATCTATCCTTCCTCTCAGAAGCTCTAACTGCTGATGGGAAAAAAGGGCACTGATCACTCCTAGCTACTTCCTGCTGAGGATGGACAACAATATGGGAGTCAGTTAGAGGTTTCTCAAAGAAAGTTGATCTACGATTCACAGTAAATGACAATTGGGGTGGAAATTTTGAAGTATAATGTTTTCATGAAATTTCAGTCCTAAAAAATAGGAGTTGCTGAAGACAAATTCATCAGATCGAGATTTAATACAGTGAGCAGGCAGTCACTGCATTTCTTATTCTTCTGTAATGATATGAGCAAATTCTAGACCCCAAATGTAGCACATAACCAGGTTTCTATTCATACATATCAGGTTTCTTATAGAAAATAGGTTGCTGCTTAGGAATGTGGTGGATGGGTGATAGGTGAGAGATGTCCAGTGACGTTCAGCAGCTGTGTTTCCGTTATTGTTGAAATTCCAAAAATTAAGGGTGAACAGGGCTCTAGTGAGAATATTGAAATAGATTAGTTAAAGCATACGTTAGTATTCTTAAAGCAGATGTAATCAATTAATATGACCCAACAATTTTTGAAAGTCATGAAAAGTAGATGAGAAATCTAGCTGAAAATTAACACGTTGTGGTAAAATTTTGGTGTGAGTTAATTTGTACCTAAATAAGTATATGGGGATGTAATTAGAATTTTTTCAGGTACAATTTGAAGGCCATATGATTCTAAAGCAAATACAGCTTGTTTAAGAAAGTCCTGTAAAACAGCCAAATTTTGGTGTGCAAGTAAAATATCATTCATGTAATGAATGTAGGCTATTTCTAATAGGCTGTGATGGTTGATCAATAAAATTATAACACAATATAGGGCTATTTAACATACCTTGTGGCAGAACTTTCCACTGAAAGTGAAGGTAGGGTCTCTGCTGATCATAGGAAGAGACAGAAAAGGCAAAATTAGGGCAGCACATGTGGCTCAATGGAGCAGGGCACTGGCCCCATATGCCAGAGGTGGTGGGTTCAAAAACCCACCCCAGCCAAAAAACTGCAGAAAAAAAAAGAAGGAAAAAAAGAAAAGGTAAAATGATGTCGATCCTCAGGATGCAAATATATAATGAAAAAACAATCTTTTAAATCAATTATATACAAATACCAATTAGAAGGAATCATAGAGGGCAAAGGAAGGCCAGTCTGCAAAGGACTCATAGGGATAATAGTTTCATTGACTTTGCAGAGATAGGAGAGCATTCTCCATTTGCCTGATTTATTTTTTTATAGTAACGATGGGAGAGTTGCAGGGGCTAGTAGAGAGCTCAATATGTCCTTTTTCTAACTGTTCCTGAATTAAAAATTATAAAGCATCTAGTTTTTCTTTTGTTAATGGCCACTGCTCCACCAAGACTGGATTATCTCTCTTTCAAGGTAACCTGAGAGGGTCCTTTTGGGAAGTAACTTCTAGACTAAATTTGACGTCTGAAAAGAATTTGCAGAAGAGGGTGGGGTACAGTTATCATACCTTTCCATTGTTAAAGTAAGTCACATCCCCATAGGTTAATGGCTATATCAGCTATGTATGGCTGAATTTGAGCATGTTGATTATGTGGTCCCAAACAAGTTAAAGGCAATGTACTTTGAAAAACTGAATTCAAAGTTCCTATACCCATAAAGGTAACATCAACTATTTTTTTAGGCCATTCCTTAGGCCATTGATTTAACACCATAATGGAAACATCTGTGCCAGTTTCTAACAGGTCACTAAAGATTTTGTCTTTCAGGGTGAATGTTACTTGAGGCCTATTCTTATTAATAGATGTTTGCCAAAAAATACTGCTTGTACTATCAAGGTCACTGGTATGTTTATTATCAGTTAGTTTAACGCAAGGCAGAAGCATCAACTGGGCAATTTTTTGTCTGCCTAAAATTTGAGTAGGTTGGTTTACTGAGATCAGGATTTGTATTTCCCCTACAAAGTCACTATTGACAACACTTGTGTGGACTAGCACTCGATGAGATGTTAAACCACCTTTTCCCAGCAATAGTCCAACAGAGTCTGGGGGAACAGGACCACATATACCTGTTCTTAATTTCTTTACTCCCATGTTGGGAAGTAAAAGAACATTATCACATGCTGGCAAATCTAAAGCGGCACTACATGATGTGACGTGTAAAAGGGATTGGACGGGCTGAAGTTGCTGGTGAGCGGGCAAATCCCCATACCTATATTTTTTTGTCCATGGGCCCCAGGTTGGGCCCAGCCAACAGTAACAGGAAAGAGTCCCAAAGTATCTTCCAAAGTAAAGTCTCCCGTTTGGCAAATACCTCTTTGTCCAGGAAGGAGTAGAACTCTCACAAGTTTCACATTCCCTGACTTTTAGGGTTTGATTCAGCTTAGCTTTACTGAGGCATGAAAGTGGCAATGGATGGGAGGACACAGAGTCCAAAGACTCGGGTATTTCCACATCTTTTTCTAATTGAACCTGCTGCACCACCTCATCACCATCTTTATCAGTTTGAAACTGTTATGACACCATGAACCAGAAGCCACCCAATTTTTTTCTGTAAATCTTTTTGCTATTTAAAAAGCTCTCTCCCACTTCAATTGCCATTCCCCTTGGTAGGATAGACAGGGAGTGGTTTATTATTTGCCAAAGGTCTTAATATCACTTTGGTAAGTGGATATGATTTGCCAAAGGTGTCACTCACCTTGAGTGATCCTCTCCTTTGGTAGGTTACCTAATGCAGGTACTTACTTATGATTTGCCAAAGGGATATTAAGACCCAAGGGTCTCACTTTAAGTGATAGTACCCTCTCCATAGGTACCTATTTTGGTCAAGGATATGTTATCCCTTGATCAATCTGGATAGAGAGTCACTTTTCCCTCCCTGTAACTTCTTCCTGCCATATTGCCAAAGGTTACACTTACTCAGACCCTTTGGTCCAAGTCTGTTATCCTGCCAACTACACCATAATGTCGGTGCCATCACCAAGGAAGCAGGCCAGACAATGGATTGTAAGCTCGAAGGTTGCAGGAGGTGAACCTTCCCACATGTTGAGAAAAAGACCCCAAGCAACCTCTACAGCTGCTATTTATTGAGAACATACACCCCTTCCCTGAGCCCTTCCCCCTTCACTGGAGTTACACAACTGATCGATTTCCAACTGCCAACTTCTGTTCCTTACTGTCCAGTAAATGCCACTTTGTCTCTGCAAGCCCCTGTCAGAGTCAACTGCCACTTTGTCTCTTAAAATCTGATCTCCTGGTTCCTACATATCTTTCTACATAGGTTTCTATGTAAGTTGGTACTATATAAGTTGTTACATAGGTTGTTACATGTCTTATTACATAGGTTGCTGCACATCCTGTTACATAGGTTGCTACAATCAAATCTGGAGGACTTTTGACAGTGTTGTTAGGGCTTTGTAGCTACAAGATCACATCATCAGAAATCAGAGTTATTTGACTTTCTCTTTTTTGGATGTCTTTTATTTCTTTCTTTGGCCTGATTGCTCCTTCTCAGACTTTTAGTACTATATTAAATAGAAGTCAAAAGAGTGGATGTCTTTTCTTTGTTCCAATCTTATGGGGAATGCTTTCAACTTCTTCCCATTCATTCTGACATTGGCTGTGTGTTTGTCATAGAGGGATTTTACTATTTTGTGATATGTTCCCTTATACACCTAATTTGTTAAGAGTTTTTCATCATGAGGAGATGATGAATTTTCTTGAATAATTTTTTTTCTGTATTCATTGTAAGGATCATCTTTTATTGATTGTTTTAATTCTGTTTATGTGATGAATCATGTTTATTGACTTGGGTGTCTTGAACCACCCTTGCTTCTCTGATATAAAACCCACTTGACCATAGTGAATTATATTCTTGATATGCTGTTGGGTTTGATTGGATTTGGTTTGTTGTTATTTTGTTGAGGGTATTTCAAGTGTGTTAATCAGGAATATGGGTCTCTATTTTTTTTCTGTTTTGGCTGAAATCTTAACCAGCATTCTTATCAGGGTGACACTGGCATTGTAGAATGAGTTGAAAAGAATTCCCTCTATTTGACCTTTGGGAACAATTTTAGTAGGATTGTTACCAGTTCATCTTTATATGTCTGGTAGAATTCAGCTGTGCATCTGTGTGGCAAACTGAGTCATTCAGACATTTACCTATTTAAGGTTAATATTGATATGCTCAGTGTCAACTGCCCCTTCCCCCAAGGGACCATAAGTTAGCTAAGGCAGAGGACTCAATCTAAATAATTAATGAAAAATGACATAAAGGAAATTTAAAATATGAATAGTGGCTTGGCATTTATAGCTCAGTGGTTAGAGCACCAGCCACATACACTGAGGCAGCTGGGTTCGAGCCTGGCCTGGGCCTGCTAAACAAAAATGACAACTGCACCAAAGAAAATAGCCAGGGTTTGTGGTGGGTGCCTGTAGTCCCAGCTACTTGGGAGGCTAAGGCAAGTGAGTTGCTTAAGCCCAAGAGTTTGAGGTTGCTGTGAACTGCAACTCCAGGGCACTCTACCAATGGTGATATAGTGTGCAACTCTGTCTCAAAAATAAACAAATAAATAAATAAAATATGGATAGTAATGGCAATAAAGGGAATTGATGAGCAATTGGAAAAATAGAACCAAAAACTTGGTGAGACATATGAAGAATATAAAAAAGATACATAGAGCTAAAGGAATTCAAGGAGTCAATCAGGGAACTTAAAGATGCAGTAGAAAGTATCAATAACAGGTTAGAACATGGAGAAGAAAGAATCTCAGAGATAGAGGATAAAGTCTTGAATGAACCCAGGTCATTAAAGAGGTAGAAAATGAGAGAAACCAGGTCATTCACTCAGAGAATTATGGAATTTCACAAAGCATTCAAACATACAAATTATTGGTATCACCAAAAGTAGAAGAAAAACATCTGAAAGGAATAGAAGACCTACAGGAGGATAGCATAGATGAAATTTTCCCAAGGTTCATTAAAGATCCTGAAACACTTCATGTAGAGGAATATCCAACCCCAGGTTGTCTCAACAGAAGCAGAGCATCTCCAAGACACATTGTAATGAAACTGTCCAAAGTCAAGAGAAAAAAGAAAATTTTGCAATCAGTAAGAGGTAAGTGCCAATTGATCTACAGGGGCAGATTTATCAAGGTGACAGGAGACATTTTAGCTGAAACTTTCCAAGCCAGAAGACAATGGTCATCCACCTTAAACCTTCATAAACAAAACAATTTTCAGCCCAGAATTCTGTATCATGATAACCCTACCTTGAAAATTGAGTAAGGAACAAAATATTTTAGTGATATGCAAACATTGAGGAAATTCACCAGAATAAGACAAGCTCTACAAGAAATACTTAGACCTAAAATCTATATTGACCATCACAATGGGTCACCAGCAAAGGAAACACCCTGAAATGATAGAACAAAGTCTAACTTCCACAATGGCACAAAAGTTAAAACTAAGCAATGGGGTGGTGGAGCATGATGGCAGACAGGACAGACGTGTAGCCCACCTCTCCCAAGCCATCAGGTGAGAGTAAAGGGGGTCTGGACCTTCCCCGTGTGTGGATTATTGGTGTGGACGAACAGCTGGAGACACTCAGCGAAATGGTGGATTGCTATGTATGAGGGTTAATTTAAAACCACAGACTCTATTATATAGATTCTTCCCTGCTTGGCTGTGCTGGCCAGCAGGCCCCTCCCTTACAAAGGACAGCAGCTTGCAAATGCTGACAAAACCCAATAGAAGAATATTTATTCCTGAACTGAGGGAGGCATCTGCAAGGAGAGCTACTCAAAACCATGGGGAGCTGGGCAACCTATTGGACAATTGAAGGGAAAGGATCCTGCCCAGGAAACAGACATTTTGAACTACCCAAAAGGGCAGGCACCTTCCCCCAGAGGGGAAATTAAACAGGAAGGATTGAACAGATCCAGAGCATTCCTGCTGGAGAATGTTGGAGGGGGTTGGCTGTTCAGGCTGCACGGCGAACTTGCAGGTCCCGATCCAAAAGGGAAACTCTGAACCATAAAACTCAGAATAAGGTCCCCGAGGGCTCCAGACATAGGAACCGGCTACAGCCACTTCAGCCACTAAAGCTGAGAACCTGCCAGCAACCATGAATCCAGCAGCACCCTCCCCCACAGCCGATTGTAGTCGCCAGTTTGCAGGAGAACCTGGGAGCAGAGTGGAAAGATTTAAGAAGCATGGACTCCTGCACTGAGTGGGAAGGTCCATCGCAAGTGCTGTCTGGAACAGAACAGCCGAGGTTACACAATACTTAGGTGACAAACTTTTACAGAAACTCCAAAATGGTGATCGGCCATGGAAGGTGGTTACCATGGTAACAGTATAAACTGTGAATCAGGTATAAGCCTGGGACCCACTCACAGCACCACCTGGTGTCCAGAAATCATATTGCAGTATGAATATATTCCTAGGAAAGTTGATCCCTACATCATACATATAGATGTATATATGTATATGTCTACATACAAGAATAATATTTTTGTAGTTGGTACCTTTTCTTCTTTCTTTTTTTGTTTTTGTTTTGTTTTGTTTTGTTCTGTTTTTTCCTCACCATTTTCTTGGAGGAGCTTTTGGTAATTTTTTATTATTACTTTTTATATAGATAAATTTCTTATTTCTATTTTTTCTAATTTTAATTTGTTCTTTCTTCTCTTTTAACTTTTCTACGAACACCACTTTTTTCTGTTTTTGTTTTTCTTTTTGTTTTATTAATTATTTTAAGATTATCACTATTTTTATTGCAGTTGTTTTTAAGTTGCTGCTGTCATGGGTGTTGTCTGTATGTCTAAGTGTCTCCATCTGTTTCTGTACCTATGAGCTCGTGTGTCTGGTAGCCTTTGTATCTGTTTATTTTCTCATTTGCTCTCAATGAGCTTGGTGTTATGACCTGCAATTCTGAGCTTCCAGCACTCCCCTCTACTCTCACTCTGAGGTCTGGAGATCTGTCCCCCAGGAGTCCAGATTCTTGGGTTATTTCTTGAGAGTTGCAGACAGGACCTGGACTTCAGCTAGACAGTGCTGATTCTGCAGCACAGGAGTGAGAAGACAACGGTCGGCTAAGAAAGAATCACGCAGTGCCCCAAGGTACAGAGCAGCAGCCATCTTTAGCAATAAGAAAGCCCATCTCCAGATATCCCATAGTCACTCCTCCTGTCTCCCTGGGCAACCAGATGAGGCCAGGCATTGTCTCAGATGGCAACAACCATGGAACAGAACTGGGACTGAAACACAGGCCCTGTGAGTAAAGGGTTTGCCTGAGGTGTTACTGGCCTGTGTGGAACATGGGGACTAGAACACGCACCTGGAGAGCTGGGAAACTCTCCGGGTGGGGCTGATTCAAAGGACTGCTTTGCTGAGCCTAAGATGCACCCAGCCCTCAGGGGATCATCAGCCTATAGACAAAAAAGGCCAAGAGGCTACAGCTGACAACTAATCGTAGTGTGAATCCAAACCTGCAGGACTAAAGACAGAACCTGAGGCACAGGTTCTGGGAACTCAAATCAGCCTCTCCTCTGCATAGGAATTTAGCAGGGTCAGAAACAAACTCCCACAGGATTGTTCCATTCAGCCAGTAACATAAACTAAGGGGCTGGAACTGAGTGAACACACCAGCCTCCCTCAAGTGCCTGAGGTTGACAGGCCTAACCACCCCCTCCTGGATAGAGGCAGAGAGCAGAGGCCAGGATGAGCAGAAACAGACTAACCTGTGATTTAGGCAGGTGCAAACCTCTGGAGTATCTGCTCACTGCAGACAACTGACTGGTTCACAGCCCTGCAGGGCAAGCAGCAACTAGGTGTGACAGAGCTGCAAGGTGGGAAAGGAGGCATCAACCCTCCCTGACTGATCTATTTTCTGGGTGGCTCCTCCTGACCCATGCAGCACTGGATCAAGCCATATTAGAGCAATCATCCGACCCCAGTGATCCAGTTCCCAGAGACCTCTTAAAGTCTCCCACCAGAGATAGATGCTGACTGAGACAATTGATTTGGACCTTATGAACTGAGCCAATTGCCTGAAGACTATCCAGGTGGTGCCCTGGGTGTGTGGTTGTGGGAAGGTTTAATTTTCCTTTTATAGTTGTGGCCTGTGGTGGGCGGGGTGACTTAATTGCTGGTATTTCTCCACAGCTGAGACTTCAACCCAGAGTAACTGTTTCACTAGGGTTGAACAGAAACCAACTGAAAACAAGACAGAATCACTTAGTCCCATCACACCAAAAGGACCCCAGTTTCTCAGGCCACAGCACTGTATGGGTCCTTGACAAAGCACCAGGAGAAAAATCAAAGGGAGTTAAACAATCATTGGCGGAATCAGTGTAAAAACTCTGGTAACATGAATAACCAGAATAGATCAACCCCACCAAGGAAATATATGACAGATGTAATTGAAGATCCCATCCACAAACAAGTGGCTGACACGTCAGATATTGAGTTCAGAATTTAAATGGCAAACAAGATCAATGGAAAATGGAATTAAGAATTTGAGGAGAAATTCAATAGTTGTCTCAAGAATTTAATGAATTTTAAGACAAAACCACCAAAGACTTAGACACACTGAAGCAAGAATTTGCAGTCCTCAAAGATCTGAAAAATACAATAGAATCCCTCAGTAACAAAGTGGAAGAAGCAGAAGAGAGGATTTCAGACATTGTAGACAAGCCTTTGAATGCTCCCAAACTCTCAAAAAGGAAGAAAAATGGAGAACAAAAATGGATCATTCTCTCAGAGAGCTCTGGGATAATTTGAAGAAGGCTAATATCCAACTCATTGGAGTCCCTGAAATTGACAAAGTCACCTCGCTGGGCACAGAGGCCCTTCTCCATGAAATTATGAAAGAGAATTTTCTAGACATGCCTGGAGATTCTGAAATTCAGATAGCACACAGGTTCAGAACCCTAGCACAACTCAATCCCAATAGGACATCCCCCAGACATATCATAATTAACTTCACTAAAATTGATATGAAGGAGAAAATTCTGAAAGCAGCAAAATGAAAGAAAGCTATTACATACAAATGGAAGAATATTAGAATGACTGCAGATCTCTCTGCTGAAACTTTTCAAGCCAGAAGACGGTGGTCATTGAATTTTAATCTCCTAAAGCAAAATAACATTCAACCCTGAATCCTGTATCTAGCCAAATGGAGTTTTGTTTATGATGGAGAAATTAAATACTTTAATGACATTCATATGTTGAAGAAATTTGCAGTAACCAAACAAGCTCTTTGGAACATTCTCAGACCTATTCTCCATAACGACAAACCCAATCCTTCACCACAAAAATAAACTCACTCAGAAACTTTTTATCAAACTCCAACTCTCACACTGGTGAAAGAATTAAAAATGTCCACTGGATTTTTGAAAAATTTGATACCAAAAATGTTACCAGATTTATCAATATTCTCCATTAATGTGAATGGCTTAAACTGTCCTCTAAAGAGGCATAGGTTAGCTGACTGAATACAAAAACTCAGGCCAGATATTTGTTGCATACAAGAATCATACCTTAACTTAAGAGACAAATATAGACTCGGAGTGAAAAGATGGTCATCCATATTTCAGGCAAATGCTAATCAGAAAAAAGCAAGTGTTGCAATTTTATTTGCAGATACAATAGGCTTTAAACCAAAGAAATTAAGAAAGGATAAAAATGGTCACTTCATATTTGTTAAGGGTAAGACTCAATATGATGAGATTTCAATTATTAATATCTATGCACCCAACCATAATGCACCTCAATTTATAAGAGAAACTCTAACAGACATGAGCAACTTGATTTCCTCCAGCTCCATAATAGTCAGAGATTTCAACACACTTTTGGCGGTGTTAAATAGATCCTCCAATAAGAAGATGAGCAAAGAATTCTTAGATTTAAACCTAACTATCCAACATCTGGATTTAGCAGACATCTAAAGAACATTTTATCCCAACAAAACTGAATACACATACTTCTCAACAGCCCACAGAATATACTCCAAAATCGAACACATCCTAGGCCACAAGTCTAACCTCAGTAAATTTAAAGGAAAAGAAATTATTCCTTGCATCTTCTTGGATCACTATGGAAGAAAAGTTGAGCTCAATTACAACAGGAATATGCAAACTCATACAAAAACATGGAAATTAGATAACCTTATGCTGAATGATAACTAAGTCAGAGACAAGATCAAGAAGGAAATTGCCAAATTTATGGAAAAAAATGACAATGAAGACACAAATTATCAGAACCTCTGGAATACTGAAAAGGAAGTCCTAAGAGGGAAATTTATAACACTGCAGGCCTTCCTCAAGAGAACCGAAAGAGAGGAAGTTAACAACTTAATGGGACATCCCAAGCAACTGGAAAAGGAAGAACATTCCAACCCCAAACCCAGTAGAAAATGAGAAATAACCAAAATTAGAGCAGAATTAAATTAAATTGAAAACAAAAGAATTATAGAACAGATCAATGAATCAAAAAGTTGGTTTTTTGAAAAGGTCAATAAAATAGATAAACCTTTGGCCAACCTAATCAGGGGAAAGAAAGAGTAAAATCTCTAATCCCATCAATCAGAAACAATAAGGACAAAATAACAACGGACCCCTCATAAATTCAAAAAATCCTAAATGAATACTACAAGAAACTTTATTATCAGAAATATGAAAATCTGAAGAAAATTGACTGATACTTGGAGGCACGTCACCTTCCAAGACTTAGCCAGAATCAAGTGGAAATATTCAACAGTCCCATATCAAGTTCTGAAATAGCATCAACCATACAAAATGTCCCCAAAAAGAAAAGCACAGGACCAGATGGTTTCACGTCAGAATTCTACCAAACCTTTAAAGAGGAATTAGTACCTATACTATTCAACCTATTCCAAAAGGTAGAAAAAGAAGGAAGACTACCCAACACGTTCTATGAAGCAAATATCACCCTGATTCCCAAATCAGAAAAAGACCCAACAAAAAAAGAAAATTATAGACCAATATCACTAATGAATATAGATGCAAAAATATTCATCAAGATTCTAACAAACAGAATCCAGCAAACATCAAAAAAATTACACATCATGACCAAGTCGGTTTTATCCCAGGGACTCAAGGCTGGTTCAATATCTATAAATCTATAATCATAATTCAGCACATAAAAACAAATTAAAAAACAAAGACCATATGATTCTCTCAATCGATGCAGAAAAAGCTTTTGATAATATCCAGCATCCCTTCATGATCAAAACACTTAAGAAAATTGATATAGAAGGGACATTACTGAAACTAATAGAGTCCATCTACAGCAAACCCACAGCCAACACCATATTGAATAAAGTTAAATTAAAATCATTTTCACTCAGATCAGGAACCAGAAAAGGCTGCCCATTATCTCCATTGCTCTTTAACATTGTAATGGAAGTTTTACCCATTGCAATTAGGCAAGAAAAGGTGATCAAGGGTATCCATATAGGGTCAGAAGAGATCAAAGTTTCACTCTTTGCAGATGATATGATGGTATATCTGGAAAACAATAGAGATTCTACTACAAAACTCTTAGAAGTGATCAAGGAATACAGCAACATCTCAGGTTACAAAATCAACATTCATAATTCAGTAGCCTTTATATATACCAACAATAGTTAAGTTGAAAAAACAGTTAAGGACTCTATTCCATTCACAGTTGTGCCAAA
>CAUYPK010141057.1:0-50784 GCA_963574355.1 Loris lydekkerianus | reverse complement strand
TCCATTCACTTCCTCATCCATCCACTCATCCACCCATCCATCTATCCACCCATCCATCCATTCACTTCCTCATCCATCCACTCATCCACCCATCCATCTATCCACCCATTCATCCATTCACTTCCTCATCCATCCACTCATCCACCCATCCATCTATCCACCCATCCATCCATTCACTTCCTCATCCATCCACTAATCCACCCATCCATCTATCCACCCATCCGTCCATTCACTTCCTCATCCATCCACTAATCCACCCATCCATCTATCCACCCATCCATCATTCACTTCCTCATCCATCCACTCATCCACCCATCCATCTATCCACCCATCCATACACTTGTGTATCCACTTATCCGTCTACCCACATCCATCTATCCGTCCATCCTCCCATTCACACATCCACCCCACACACATTCCTTGCGCTTAACTCAGGGCAGGAAAGCAAATCAAGCATGGCACCTGCCCTAGAGGGTCTTGTGTCTCTGGAAGACACAAGCCCAGTGAATGGGCTGGGACCATCCAGGAACCTTGGAGGTGTTTGCCCAAGTGTTAGGGGAACACTGGGGAAGGAGTCAGGCTGGCTTTCTAGGGGAGGTGGCACTTGCCCTGAGATGGGAAGGCTAAGTAAGAATGGGAGGGAAAGAAGCAGAGGAGGGCATTTTGGTCATTCTGAAGTGAGCCCTGAGCCCTCCTCCCCCTTCTAGGCATGTGTGGCTGGCAGGCACCCTACTGGACAGTGCTGGGGTAGAGTGGCTGGTGGCATATACTAGGAGGCTGGACCATCGGTGGGCACAGTCCTGCTCTCAGAGGGCTCCTGAGGGGTGGAGGGTTTGGGCTGCGGGGTGTCCTGTCTGCCTTCCCTTCACCCCCTGGCCTCCGTACCCCTCACCCACCCTACCTGTCTCTGCTTCCCAGCATGGCCCATGCGTTTGGGGAGAGCTACCGGGTGGGCAGCACCTCTGGCGTCCACGCCCTCACTGTCTTCTGCTCCTGGGACTACAAGGTGACTCAAAAGCGAGCTGCACGCCTCCAACATGACAACATCCGTACCCGGCTAAAGGTGAGCACCTGGGGAACCTGGGGCTGTGCCATCTGGGACCCCAGATTGGGAGCTCCCAGGCCAAATGGCCAGACAGTGGTCTGGAGGGAGGGCTGTCCATGCATGAGCTGACCTCAGGCCAACGGTGGGGTTGGGGGGTTGCTAACAGGGTCAGGCGGGGCCTAGTTTTCCCTCCTGTATATGCCCTTCAGTTTGGGCTGTCTCTGTCTGCTAGTGGGTGTCAGTGCCACAGCCCAGTGGACACCTAGGGCCAGCAATAAGGGAGACTGCACACAGAGGCTTTCAGTACCTGTGTGCATGGGCCCCGCAGAAGAGCTTGATCTGTGAACAGGGCCTGGGAGCTCGTATGTCCTGCTGGAGGCCCTCAGGCTCCTGCTGGCACTAGCTCGGTTAATGGCCATAGTAGCCCACTAGCCAAGGGCTGTTCTGTTCCCTGTGCCACAGGGAGGAAACCAAGGCATGGAAGTCATGCATGGGGTCAGGTGGCAGCAGAGCTGGGCCCCAAGGAAGATTCTCTGCCTTCCTGGAGTTTTCTGCTGCGTGGGTCTCAGAGCTATGGCCTAGCTCACAGGCTTTTCCGCTGTCCTGGGGAGTTCCTGTGGGGGCAGGTACCCTCCACGTCCACTGGGAATGGGGCAAAGATATCTGGCAGGGTAACTCTGGGGGCTTCCAGGGGCTGGGGTGGCTGGGTGTGGAGCTGTGGGACAGGCCTTGGGGTGAGCTGGGCCCAGGCAGGAGGTCTGCAGGCAGTGCCATGTCCTCCTTTGCCTGGAGGGGGCCTGGAGCAGGAAGGACTGTTGACCCTTGACCCTGGGTCCCTTCAATTCCTGCTGGTGTGAGTCTGGGCATGGTGGCTCAGGCCTATAATCCTAGCACTCCGGGTGGCTGAGTTAGTCAGATTGCTTTAGCTCAGGAGTTCCAGACCAGCTTGAGCAAGAGTGAGACACTGTCTCTAAAACTAACTGGGTGTTGTGGCAGGCACCTGTAGTCCCAGGTACTTGGGAGGCTGAGGCAAGAGGAAGTCTTGAGCACAAGAACTCGAGCCAGAGTTTGAGGTTGCTGTAGTCTGTGATGCCATGGCACTCTACCCAGGGTGACAAAGTGAGACTCTGTCTCAAAAAAAAAAAAAATTCCTGAATCCTGCTGGTGTATGTGCGTGTGCCCTGGAGTGGGTGACAAGAACACACTGTCCCTCACAGGAGCTGCTGGCCGCGTGGCAGCTGCGGCAGGGCCCTCGGAGCCTGTGTTGGAGGCTGCGGCAGGCGGCGGTGCTGGGGCTGGTATGGCTGCTGTGTCTGGGGACCGCACTGGGCTGTGGCGTGGCTGTCTACGCCTTCTCAGAGCTGGTGATCCAGGTGCGGGGAGGGCAGGGCCTGGGCTTTGCAAGTCTGAGCATCTGTACCCCCAATGTCCATCCTAGCCACAGGGGTCTCACGCATCCACCTTCCATGCCGGGGCTGCCTCCTGATCTGTCCTTCTTCCTGTCTCCTGCTCTCCCCTATTTTTCTGTCTTCTTTTTGGTTTCTCTTTCCTTTCCCACCCCTGTGCCCCTGCCCCACTTCCTGTGTGGTGTGAATCAGAGGGGTGTGTACGGGGCTGGGTGTGAGGAAGGGAGGTGCTGCCTGCCTGGTCTGACCTTCCTTCACCCCCTCTCCCCCAGGCCCCTGCTCTATCCAGGGGCAAGGCATGTGACCTTCCTCTCCTCTGCTGCCCTGGCAGGGCCCTGTGGCTGCTGGCCAGGAGGTGATGCTGCTGGCACTGCCCCTGGTGGTCTGCCTCCTCAACTTGACGGCCCCCTACCTGTACCGGTGCCTGGCCACCCTGGAGCCCCACGACTCCCCAGTGCTGGAGGTGTATGTGGCCATCTGCAGGTGTGTGGCTGGCAGGGCAGACCCTGGGGTGCATCTCCTATGTCCCTGGGATGCTCCTCAGCCCCTATGCCCTGTCCTCTGCAGGAACCTCATCCTCAAGACGGTCATCATGGGGGTGCTTTGCTACCACTGGCTGGGCCGCAGGGTAGGTGCCCTGCAGGGCCGCTGCTGGGAGGACTTCGTGGGCCAGGAGCTGTACCGCTTCATGGTGGTGGACTTCCTCTTCACGCTGCTGGACACGCTCTTTGGGGAGCTGGTATGGAGGTGAGGGGCCAGGTCAGGCTGTCCGTGCTTTGGGCACTCTGGGTCCCCCGCCTGGGCAGGGATAGCCTCACCTGTATGGCAGGGTCAGGGCAGTCTGACTTCCCATATTGGGGCCTATGCCCCTGCTCATGTCAGCTCTTTTGTGGAGGGTTGTTAGACCAAGAATAACGCTGGCTGGTCGGGACGCGGCACATTCGAGATTGGGCTAGGTTCCGGGTTTAGGGAGATATGTGCTGTAGTCTCAGTCTCAGAGACGAAGAAAAGGCAAAAAGAGGCCAGGGTGGGGGGTGGGAGGAGGCCAGGGTAGGGGGGGCGGGAGGAGGTGAGGGGAGTGGGCATGTTCTGAGGGTCCCAGCAGCTGCCACTGGGGTTCCTTCTTCAGGTGTTTTTTTCATTTTTTTCTTTTTGCATCTTCTTTAAGAGTATATGAATTTATCCAAGTTCATTCTTGTTGATAAAGAAAAATCTTCCTTTGATGGGAACTAAAAAACAAACAAAAAAATCACAGAAAAATTAAATAGAAGAATAAATTTAAAAAGAAGAATATATGAATTCAATTATACTTAAAGATTTAGGCCGGGTGAGGTGGCTCACGCCTGTAATCCCAGAATTTGGGAGGCCGAGGCAGGTGGATTGCCTGAGGTCACAGGTTTGAGACCAGCCTGAGCCAGAGCGATACCTTGTTTCTAAAAATAGCTGAGGGTGGCGCCTGTGGCTCAAAGGAGTAGGGTGCTGGCCCCATATGCCAGAGGTGGCAGGTTCAAACCCAGCTCCGGCCAAAAACTGCAAAAAAAAAAAAAAAAAAAAAAAAAAAAATATATAAATATATATATATACATATATATATATATAAAATTAATAGCTGAGCATTGTGGCAGGCACCGGTAGTCCCACCTACTTGGGAGTTTGAGGCAAGAGAATTGCTTGAGCCCAAGAGTTTGAGGTTGCTGTGAGCTATGAAGCCACAGCACTCTACCAAGGGGGACAAAGTGAGACTCTATCTCAAAAAAATAAAATGATTTAAAACATCAGTAAAATGTTTGATGCTGATTCTGCAGGTTTAGAGCTGGGTGACTGAGAGGCAGCGGCAGGGTGGCCCCAGGGTGTTGTATCTTCCTGACTCAAGGTGTGGGGGTGCCCTCCCATCTGAACCTCAGGGCTCTCCCCTCTGCCCCAGGGTTATCTCTGAGAAGAAGATGAGGAGGAGGCGGAAGCCTGAGTTTGACATTGCCCGGAACGTTCTGGAGCTGATTTATGGGCAGACTCTGACCTGGTGAGGAGCCCCCACTTGCCTCTTGCTGCCTGGCCCTGGAAGAGGAGCTGAGCCCCTTGGTGCTGCTCTTTTGCCTCAAGGACCCTACAGTGACATTGGCCTTGAACCCTCTCCTCCTGAGGCCCTGGGACATGGCCACTCCTGCTTGTCCTCCCCCGTGTGGTCTCAGGGAGGGAAGGGCACAGACGCAGCCTATTTCAGCCCTGAGCTAGTGCCAGGGGCTGCTCCAGCCCTGGGGTCCATGTGGAGGTCATGCCCCAGTCTCTGGACCACAGCTACCTCCCTCCCTCCCTCCCCAGGCTGGGGGTCCTCTTCTCACCCCTCCTCCCGGCTGTGCAGATGGTCAAGCTATTGCTCCTCTTCTACATAAAGAAGGTGACGCTACTGCAGGCTGGGTGGCTCTGGAGGGGTGGCTGCTGGGCATAGCTCAGCTGGGCAGACTGGGTCATTGAAGGCCTCTGCCTCCCTAGTGGCCGGGGGCTGGCAGCCCAGGGCTACCCTTGGGTCTGTGCTTCCCCTGAAGGAACTGGCCGAGCCCTCCCCTGTCTTTGGGAGGCCATGAAGCACCACAGGTCATCAGCATGGGCCTGCATACACTGGGCTGGGGGTTAGGGCCAGGGTGCTGGGAGATACTGAGCCTCAGGCCCTCCTGGACTCTAGGAAGTGACATTGGCCCTCTTTCTTCTGCTAGAGTCTGCTTAGGGGCTGAGAACTGGGAACTCAGCTTCCGTCCTGGCTCTGGGCAGCTCCTCTCCCTTCTAGTCCTGCCTGTCCTCACTGTACCGTGGGGGCTAAGAGAGCACGTTTAGCAAGGGCTAGATGCAGAGCCTGGCATGGTAGTGACCTCCGTCAGTGCAGGTGGCTATCAGGGTCAACCCTTTCCCATGCAGGCCTCAGATAAGCCATTCCCCACGTGCGTCTCATTCTGCCCTCTGTGACCCTTGGGGGGCTGTGGGCTGAGGGGGTCCCAGGTCAGGCCCCTGCCTGGAAGCACAGCCCCGGGCCCTGCCTCTCCCTTTCTTTACTCTTGGAGGCCTCCACTAGACCTGGGGAGGGGTCGGGGTGTCGGGGAGGTAGCAGAGCGTAGCCTTTGTCCCGCAGACAAGCCTGCTGGCCAACTGCCAGGCACCACGCAGGCCCTGGTTGGCCTCCCACATGAGCACCGTCTTCCTCTCTCTGCTCTGCTTCCCTTCCTTCCTGGGTGCCGCTGTCTTCCTCTGCTACGCAGTCTGGCAGTGAGTCCTGGGCCTCGTCATCCTAGGTTGGGTTGTGGCACCTGGGGTGTGGGGCTGGGATTTGGGGTGACTGGGAGGGGTGGGAGGAGCTGGGGGCCACTGCCCAGGCTGAGGGGTCCTCCTCTCCCTGGTCCCCAGGGTGAAGCCCTCAAGCCTGTGTGGCCCCTTCCGGAGCCTGGACAGCATGTACGAGGCAGGCCTGGTGTGGGTGCACCGCCTGGAGGAGGTGGGCCCTGGGCTGTCCTGGCTGCCCTGGGTGCACAGGAACCTGCTGGAGAACACCTTCTTCATCTTCCTGCTGTCCGCCCTGCTGCTGTGAGTTCAGGGGCAGCCGGGCTGGGCCTGCCCAGTGGGGTCTCTGCTGCTCTGGCTTCTGCCCAGTGCCTTGCCTGACAGCTGTGTCCCACAGGGCCGTGATCTACTTCAACATCCAGGTGGTGAGGGGCCAGCAAAAGGTCATCGGCCTGCTCAAGGAGCAGATCAGCCATGTGAGTGCTCCTCACCCTGTTCTACCCTGACATCACCTTCCCTGTTGCCACGTTGTCCTTTCTTCCTGTGGTTTTCCATTATGGGGCCGTGGGATGCCCGCGTCACCAGATGTGTTTCTCACACCAGGGCAGGAGTGCTTGTTGGGGGTCAGCGGCTGGCTGTGTGCCAAGGCAAGGACCGGACAGGGCACACCAGGTGTGGCCTCAGCACTCAGCAAACACGTGACCCTGCTGCCGCAGGCTGGCCGGTGCTTGGAGCAGGGTTCTGGGCAGCTGGTCCCGGGTGGGAAGTGTTTGCAGGGACAGCTCCTTCTTTTCTGGGGCTGTCAACAATGAGCACACAGCAACTCCTGGCCCTCCTTGTTTCTGTGTCTGGTGAGCTCCCAGGAAACGGAACCACACCTGGGGGTCTCAGCTGGGGTGGTCATCCGGCTGTAACTCTCACAGAGAGGTTTTGGCTAAATGGCTCCTGCCCTTCCCTGTGAGCCTCAGAGGCTTGGGGTGCTATGTGGGGCTGAGGGCTTAGCAGCCTTAGGGGGAGAGTCCTGGTTCCACTTACCTTTACTCTGGGACGGATTGGGAGGACCATTCTCCAGGTGGATGCTGGCTGCCGTGTCTACCCAGGGCCAGCCCCTGCCATAGTCTTGAGTCTTCGGGGCCAGGGAGGGCATCTGAGCTCAGGGGCACCCCCTGAACCTACCATCAGCTCAACAGAAAGAGCTCATGGTGGTCCCCCTTTGCAGGTATTGTAAGTGGTGCTCCTGGGTTAAGCAGGGTTACCGAGTGACCAGAACTGCTGTACACGGCTCCTGGCCAGCTGCTCCTGTAGGGAACGCAGGCCAATCTGAGTAGTAACAGTCATTGCCATCCGTTTGGTGGTTATCTGCACAGGTCTGTGCTGAATGCTTTATAAGCTTTTCACATTCATTGTCCAAAGAGCCCTGGGTCAGCCCAGCTCTGGCCCCAAACACATCCATGTCCTAAGACAGGAGCCTCTGAATGTGTCATGTCACATGCAGGGGAATGAAGACTGCAGGGGGGATTGCAGTTGCTGGTCAGCTGACCTTGAGATGGGAGATCGTCCTCGATATCTGCGTGGCCCGCTGTAACCTCAGGCACCTTATCTGGCCAGAAGTTTGGGACAGAGTAATGCCATGTGAGGGGCTCCACTGGCCATTTCTGGCTTTGAAGAAGAGGAAGGGGCCAAGAGCTGAGGGATGCTGGTGGCCTCTAGAAGCTAGAAAAGGCACACAAAGGGCTTGTCCTCTGTAGCCGCCTGAGGGAAGGAGCCCTGGTGACCCTGGGTTATAGCATAGTGGGACTCATTTGGACTTCTGATCTCAGAACTGGAAGGGGATAAATTTGTGTTGTTTTAAGCTACTAAGTTTGAGGTGTTTAATCCAACAGCAATAGGAAAGCATTATTATCCCCCTATGCAGACGGTGCCATGGAGGTCAGAGTGCAGGTAATTTGTCCAAGGCAGATTTAGTAGGTTGCCAGTTTTAAATTCGCTTGGGCTGGCTCTGGGCCCTGACTGTGCAGGTGATCACATTTCCCTTTTCACCTTAGCCACTAGGAAGGTTAGAATCCACACATAGGCCCACTTCCTGTCCCTTGGCTTTTCCTGATCCTTGTTTTGGTGCCTCATTCACCTCTTCTGGCTTTTTGCTGCTTGTGATGTAAAATACACATCGTGAGTTTTGCCCAAATGTAGCCCAGAACAGGGTGGCTCTGGATGGCCCGATGAACAGACCACCGCTGATGCCTTCCCCTTTGTGTTCTGTCCTTTCTAGGAGGGGGAGGACAAAATCTTCCTAATCAACAAACTTCACTCTGTGTACGAGAGGAAGGAGCGGAGTAGGTGAGGGGCCACAGAAGGGTCAGGGCCGCTCGAGCTGGGTGGGCAGAGGGGCTGGGGCTGGACAGCATCTCTGGGATGTCCGCCTCCCTCTGTGGGAGGGCAGCCTCCTTGGCCCAGGCACAGTTGCTGATGACCTTTCCCTATGGTTCCTCCTCAGGTGTGCAGAGCACTTGGGGAAGGAAGAAAGTTGTTAAGTTTCGTGAGGGAGGAGGAAATGGCAAGGACAGAGCTGCCCTCGGCTCCCTGTGCCACTCACCTTGTAAGTCATGTGGTGCTAGCTGGCAGGGCCTCTTCCCTTTGGGGTCTATGCCCTGTCACTGGGGCAGAGCCCAGTGTCTGTTCCTCGGCCTTCACAGCGTTCACCTGTTGCCTGTGGTCAGACCTAGGAAGGGAAAATGATGGAGACACAAACTCGTGATCAAAAGCATTCTCGTTATGGGAGGGACTATCTTTGTGCCAACCTGACAGCAGGAGCTGGGGTGGGTTGACACCTTCCTCCCACAGGTGGACAGACAGACTTTGTGAACATCTGCACACAGAGGCTTGTTTCTTTCCCCTTCTTCATCACCCCCCACCTCCAGGTGTGGGGGTTGCCCAGGCTGAGGCTGGCCCCTCAGGGAGCCTGAGCTAGACCATTGCTGGCCCGAGGCTATGGCCACCAGGGCTCTTCCCCTGGGCAGCAGCACCCACAGAGCAGCCATCTGGTGTAAGCGTCACAGAGTAAGACTCACAGAACAAGCCATGGGGACCCTCAGGCCAGGATGCTGCCTCATCCTTTGGGGCTCACGGAGACTCTGCAGGGTGCTGGCCTGGTTTCTCGTGTGAAGGAGGGATTGGCTTCCCCATGCCCGGCTGCTGTGTCAGGCCCTGAGCTCATGACAGACCTGGACTGAAAGAAATGTTGCTTAGATGCACCAGCTGCCACTGGGTTGCACTGTGCGACGTTTCTGGAACCTGCCTCACTTTGTGAGGTCCAGCACCCCCTCCCCCGACCCCGTGTTAGCAAATACACCAGAAGTGAGTCCCACAGCATCCTCACTCTGGCCTCAGCTCTTGAGCTTTTGCAGTGGTTCTCAACCTGTGGGTTGCAACACCTTTGGGGGTCGCCTAATATCAGATATTTATATTACGATTCGTAACAGTAGCAAAATTACAGCTATGAACTAGCAACAAAAATGATTTTATGGTTGGTGGTCACCACAACATGAGGAACTGTACTAAAGGGTCATGGCATTAGGAAGGTTGAGAACCACTGCTTTAGAGGCTGTCGGGTGTTGACCTGTTCCTTGCTGGACTGGCCACACGGAGGTCCGGCTTTGCCCAGCCTGGCTGGAGGGATGCCAGTGTTTGTTGGTATCCTCCTTGATGCCCCCTTCTGGCAGAGCTGGCAGAACCCAGGAGACCACCCTTCTCCACCCTCCCCCGGGTGAAGGGGAAGGAGACGCCTGGTGGGACAGCAGCGGGCCTGGCACGCTCACCCGGCGCCCTGGGTAGCTCGCTGCCCCACGGCACAGGCTACCTTGCAAGGACTCCAGGATGACAACGTGTTCTGCTTCCCCTTTGGAAAGCTGGAGCCCACCCAGACTGGAGCTGGAAGCAGGGACAGGTGGGGCTTGGGTGCCCCAGCGGACCCTGCCCTGCTCTGCCTCTATTTATTCTGATTAAATGGTTTTTGCAAAATGGGCTTGTCTGTTGGAACTCTGCTTGTGACTTGGGCCTGCCCAGTTGTGCCTAGGTGCTGGTGGCTGCTGTGCCCACGGCTGCCTGGGGCTACCTCCTGGTCCTGGTCCCTCAGCTGGGCCAGAGCACCCTCTGCTGACCTAGCACCAGCTGGCCGGGGCTGAACTGCGCCTCACAGAGATGCTACCCTTGGTCAGCCTGGCCTGGAGGTGAAACAGGCCAGCAGGGCCTGTGTCCACAGCAGTAAGTCAACCAGCAAGTGATGCTTTAGCAGTTACTGGGGCAGGGGGAGGGAGGCAAATTTAGGGAGTGACAGGTGTGGAAGGTTGATGACATTTTAGTTGCAAATGAGCTGAAAGGAGGTAGTGAGAGGTGTCTCCAAGGCAAAGGGGCAGACAGGGCTGGCTGGGAGGGTGGGGACCCTAGGTCAGCCAGGCTGAGTTTGAAGAGTCTTTGGGATGCTTTAAGGCTGAGGAGAGTGGGCTCAAGGCTGAGGGAATGACCTTGGGTGGGGAGATGGGCCCACCACTCAGTATTTGAGAATGAAACCTAAAGAGTTGCATCCAGAACCACTGGCCACTAGCAGTCCCCCAAGCTGGGCCCACTCACCCAACACCGTCTCCCGAGGACAATGCCAACGGGATGCTCCTGTGCTCTGCAGATACCCGGGGGAGATGCCAGCAGCTGATGCGGCCCCTGGGGTCAGATTTCCTGAGCTGCTTGTGGGCAATCCAAGCTGAGTGTCAATTAGGAACCTCTGCAAATGGCCTGCACAGATCCTGGGTGGCAGATTTGGGGTGCATTTCTGGACATGAGTGCTGCTGGGTGGACCTGGGTGAGCAGGGCAAGAAGTGTGTGGCTTTGCCGGGTCCCTGGGCCAAATCCATCCAGATGACATCTTTGTAATAGTGGGGCTTGACACCACACTTGGGAGCCACTTCACCGGCCCCACAGCACCTTCAGGAGCCAGCACCAGCAACTAATGGTGCAGGGCAAGCTGCTGCCCGGAACGTTTCTGCAGGACAGCCTGCGTGCTGTGTCAGGCTGCAGCTCCCACAAGTTCAAACCCGAGGTGTTCCTTTGAAGGTATGCTGTAGATATAGCAGTTGATTTGAAGTAAAGGACGTTATATTTGCTTAAAAAAAAAAAAAAAAAGTAAAGCTAGCCACAATTGCCCAAGGAGACAAATTTAAGACTTGGAAATTGCCAAGTGCTGTCTGAGTGGGAGGTTGACAGTGACATTTCAGGCTGAATGACAAAGCTCCTCTGTGCCACTGCTGGTTGACCCTGGCTGCACAGCAGAACCCACTGGGGAGGTTCAGGAACACTGCTGCCTGGTGGTCACTCCAGAGATTCTGATGAGTTGGATTTCCTGGCTTTGGGATGACAAAAAATTCCATGTAATGCTAGCATGGGCCAATGTTGAGAATCCCTGCTTGGGACTCATCTGGCACTTGACTATCACAGCATGCACATTCAGGCCAGAGGCATATGGAAATGTTTTCATGATGGTGGGGAGCAGACTCGAGGCCCCTCGGGTGCCAGCACGGGATTCTCGGCTGCGGAGCTATTAAAGCAACTGCGTGTGTCTGTCGTGGTGCTATTTAGGTCTTCCTGGTTCACCAAAGGGGCTGTTCCTGCAGAGAATCTTCTTGAAGTGCCCCCATCTCTGCTGCCCCCCCCTTACCAAACACGTGTAGCTCCCTAGATCCTCTGGACACCCTTGAGGCACTGGGACAAACCGACGCCTCAGGTGCGGGATCACACTTGCCAAGGGCCCATGTGCAGAGCTGAGGGCTGCCTCTGGTCTGTCCCAGATAGAGTGGCAGTGCCTCCTGCCCGTCGTTTCCCACGTTTCCTTCTTGGTCTAGCACTTACTTTCTTCTTCCAGTTAGGAGCCATTCAGTGCTTTCCTGCTCAGCTTCCCAGAGGTGGGTGGAGCCAGCCTGTGGGGGGTCATGGCTCCGTCTTCTTAATACTGGAGTGCACATACACAGGGCAGGTATTCCTTTGACCCTGCCCAAAGGAGTGCAGCCGAGAGATGCTCATTCTGTGAGTCTGTGAGGGAGGGGTCACTGTGGCCTTTGCCTTCGAGAGACTGCTAACAGTGCTGACACTAAACACACATAAAGTCGTGGATCTGAGAAGACTAGGACCAGTGTTTTGATTTCTAAATGCCGCTGGGAATTCTGTGGTGAGAACTGTGCTGCGTCACCCAACATTAGCTAAGGTGGTGTCATAAAAGCAAATGGATAAATGTCTGTGAATCACAAAAGACCTTCCTCACTCTTCTCTCCAATCCAAGCTGGGTGCTAGGTCAAAGTGAGTGGTGGTCCCCCACCATGTCTGAGCAGACCCTGGCCACGTCTGCTGCCATCCTGGATGACACTGGTGATCGTGTGTCCAGAATTAGATGGGCACTGCATCGGAGAGCTTGGGAGCTCTGTTGTGCCTCGTGATGATTTTTTTTTTTTTTGAGTCAGAGTCTCAAGCTGTCGCCCTGGGTAGAGTGCTATGGCGTCACAGCTCTCAGCAACCTCAGACTCTTGGGCTTAAGCGATTCTTTTGCCTCAGCCTCCCAAGTAGTTGGGACTACAGGTGCCTGCCACGTGCCCAGCTATTTTTTTTTTTTTTTTTTCGGTTGTAATTATCATTGTTGTTTGGCAGCTCTGGTGTATGTGGCTGGCGGCCTAGCCGCTGAGCTACAGGTGCCGAGCCCTCTCAACTAATTAGATATAAGCGTTAACAGCAAAGCCACACAACACACAATAAAACATCAGTCAAACAACTGAAGTTCTATGCTCAACTACTTGTGGGCGTGAACCCTGAGGACAGCATAAAGGAAACGGCACACATACACCGCAGGGTGACTCTTGAGTCCCGATTCCGGCATACAAAGTTAAATACTATCTATTTTTGGAAAGTGAAAAATGTATTAATTTGAACAGCCAAGAAAAAAATTGCAATTTATTAAGATTCAACAAAGCGTTGTACTTTTGAAAGCAACTTTCGGTGCATGTTCTTCAACAATCACATTCTATGAGGAAAAACATTAAGAGCCACAAACTTGTTTTTTAATCTCAGAGTTACAGACGTCTTAAATTCAAAATAAAGGTAAAAAACAAAAAACCAAACAAACCCAACAAAATCTGAAAACAAACATATTCTTTACTTCCATCTCCAATTTTAAAACATCAGGAGGTTTTCTATAACTCAACGCTGAATGGCAGCACGGGAAGCTGACTATCAGGGCGCACCCACGCGCACACCCACTGCATATTCGATGTACACACGCAGGTATATGTACGTCAAATACTCAGAATGCATGTAATGGCAATGAGACGCAGCCACTCCGAGGAAGGCTCGTTCAGCTGAATGAATACACTACTAAACTCGAGAAAAAGTCTTGAACCCAGTTTGTGCATAGTTCATGATCCTCTATAAAACCAGCTTTTGTTGATCTGCAATCTTGCAGGACTTTTTTTTTTTTGTTGTTTTGTTTTGATAAAACCATTAAAAAGCTAATTAAAAAAAATGTAATGCACAAGTTTCCTGATCAAGCAGACAGGGAGCACAATGTTCATATATATTTTTAAAACATACTTGAGGGTATGTTATTCCATTGTCTGTCTTCCTTGCAAAACAATCAAAACATTGATCATTTTTAAAACATAAAGCAATTTTTAATATATAAAGCACTCTTCAAACATCTATTTCTTTTTGAGTCCATTATTTGGTAAATATGTAACTGCTACACATTAGAGATTAGGTATTTTTCTTCTTTGTGTTTTTTTCTTTTTTCTTTATTTTTTTATTTTTATTTTTTTAATAACATCTTCAGTGCTAGGAGTTGGGTGTAAAAATACATGAAATGGTGTGGAGCTGCCCTCGGGAGCCCTGGCTTTCCTGAGAGCGTGTCCGGCATGTGCAAGACAGTGGCCGCGATGCCTCGTCACTGTGACGAAGGGCGAATGCAGCCGGCAGAGTCCACGCCGCCGCCGCCGCCGCCGCCGCCGAGGGGACAGCACTGTCCAATCCCAGAGCTCTGAAGTAGCGCATCTGCATTCTGAAAATAGGTTTCTTTACGACGGAAGTCTTTTTTTTTTAAATTCCTTTTTAATTTTTTTTTTTTTTTTAAATTTAAAGTCTGAAGAAGAAAAAAGGTCTGTAAACAGGTGGGAGCCCAAACCATGGACTCCTCCAAAAGCAGTCACAACCCATGTCCAAGTGCTTGTTTCTGTTCCTTCCGAGGAACCATCCATTCTTTACAAGTATCTATGGCCACAGTTCAACAACAGTTTTTTTTCTCTTTAACTTTATATTCCAAATGGAAAACTGGTGCAATACTCTGGTAATAATTTTCTTGCATTAGTCCACAATAAAAAGCTGCTAAAGGTAGGTATACATATTATTTCTCCAGAGATATACACTGTAATTTTTAAACGCAATAACAGAGTCCTTGAGTAAACATTTACACATGAATTGTCACCAGCCCTGTCCTATGAATTCTCTTTAACTGTAGGATTAGCTGAAGGGAGGGCAGGGACACTCAGTGCAAAGTTAGAAGCTAATAATAATAACAAACATTTGACCAATGCGCCAAAAAGAAGCATATACTGAATAAAAGGGAAACCCACAGTTAAATCCCTCACACGCTTTCAAACACACCAACACAGAATGCGCGCTGTGCAGAAGCACACACACACACACACACACACACACACATACAGAGTTCTATTTCAACATACACACACATAGGCAATGAACTTAGAAATTTTCCTAGAGCCTGTTTCTGTGTACTGATGTCAACCTGGAAGTGTAGAATTAGACTTAGAAAGTGTTCACATTTCGTTATTGGCCTGCTGGATTCAAGTATTTGCATGTTTGATATGTCTTTTTTCTTAACTTTTAAAAAATATTTTTTTTGGGATAAAAAAAAATGACATGAAAAAGTAATGAAACAAGGGTAATGTGCATAGGCGGATGTGGGCGAGCAGAGAGCAGGTCACAGACCGCCCCTTCGCTGCGCTCCCGCCTGCGGAGCCACGCTCTGCGCCCGGCAGTCCACGCCAGACTCTGCCCGATGCCCGGCCGCCTCTGGTAATGTGCATAATCGTCACAGGCTCATTTTAAATAGGCTTCATGTCTCCCTCCCTCCCTCCCCGTGATAAAATAACCCTTTCCAGCCCACAATCTGAAAAGTGCCCTTCATGATACAACTATTCTAAGCAGCTTTTATACTTAAAAAAATCAAAATGACAACACGCCATACAAACATAAGACACAAAATAAAAAGCTATGAGGAACATCCTGTCGTTAGCATGTGACACTGACCAAACGCAGCCCGCACTGTTGTGTGAACAGTTCACAAGGACTGCGGCCAAGGTTCGTCTTCAGTACTGGACAGAGGTACTCAAAGGGGCCCCCGCTCGAGTCCAGCAGGGCTGCGCCACCATGGCTGGAAAGGGTCAGCTCTCTCCTGGTGCGGATGATTGTGGCTCCTAGAGGGACTCCCCGCTGAGCAGGTCCCCAGGCAGCAGAGTGGTCAGCGGGGTGGGACTGCCAATCACCCTGCCATCATCGGCACTGGGTGGGCCCCACAGGCTGCTTGAGTACTGGGGTCCCCCGCCCCATAGCAGCTCGCTACCCCCCTTGCCTCCCAGGCACGGGGCACTCCAGTGGCCGGCATCGCCGCGCACCAGGCCGTGGGAGCTGCCTGAGGCCCCCAGCCGGGGCTGGCTGGAGGCGCTGCTGGACTGCCAGCTAGAGGTGGGTGGCAGTGCTTGGCCTTGGGCTAAGAACCGATTCACTTCTTCTTCTCCAGCAAACTCAGCCAGGATGGTAGTGTTTCCCAGGACACACCTGCAACAGGAAGACAGTCATGTGAGTGGGCCCCCCAGTCCTTTGGGGTGCAGCGCTGGTACTCTCTGTGATGGGAAAGGCCTCCCAGGGTTGTCCTGTGGCTCACATTCTGCCATGGCTATTTCCAAGCCCCTACTATGAATTTTCTCTTATTTTAGAATCACGTAACAGCTGTATCAGATATATAGAGTACATTTTCTTTCTCTCTTTTTTGGGTTCTTGCTCTGTTGCCCAAGCTGGAGTGCAGTGACACTATCACAGCTTACTGCAGCCTTGAACTCCTGGGCTCAAGGCAAACTCCTGTCTCCCAAGTAGCTGGGACTATAGGTGCCATCTGTGCCCAGCTAGGGTACATTTCAAGTGCATGAACACACAATTCACTACCTTGGGGATCATTAAGGATCAGTACAATTTGCATCATGGGCTAAAAATAGGAGTGACTAAGTTCCAGGTCCCACATCTCTTATGCAGTTTCTGAATAAGAATGCTTATTTACACACCGTCTTAAAAGCATCCTTTCATTAGGGACAGGGCTTGGCCAGAGGGCCACTGCTGGGTCTTGCCTGGTGAGTGTGCTTCCTTCCTACCATCAGGCCCTGTGTGGACTCTGTAGAGCCTATCCTGGTGCTGGGTGTGGCAAGGCAAATTCAGCAGCAAGAAAAATCCACCTGGCTAGACACCCATTGGGAGCTGACCTGCTCCATCCATGTACAGAAGTTCTGACCCAGTGCCTCAGCCTGAGAATGCATTTGGAGATGGAGCTTTAGAAGAGGTAGTTAAGTTACCAAGGGGGTGGGCTCTGATCCAGTCTGACTGGGTTCTTGTAAGGTTCAGAGATCAAGACACAGCCACGTACAGAGAGATACCCCTGTGTAGACCCAGGGAGAAAGTGGTCGTCCACAGCCAAGCAGAGAGGCCTCAGCAGAAACTAGGCCTGCCCACGCCTGGGTCTTGGACTTTCAGCCTCAGAACTTATGGAAACACATGTGTTGTCTAAGGCACCCAATCGGTGTACTTTGTTACGGCAGCCCCCGGAAACTCACACAGCACCCTAAACCTAATGCTCTGGAGACTGGTGGCTGCGGGCAGTGCTGAGGAAGCTGCAAAATATGAGACACATACATGTGCAGAGACTTCTGGGCCTTGGCAGCTTCCTCCTTGGAGCTGTACCGGACCACAGCGTTGCCTTGAGTCAGATTCAGGTGGAATGTGATGAGAGGCCCATGTTGCAAACACAAAGTCCGCAGTGTAGAACCATCGATCTGATTGAGGAAGCACAGAGGCAGTGAGCTCTGCTCTCATTTCTTTTACTGCATTCTTCAAAGCAAGGCATATGAAATCAGATGCACTAAACACTAGGTAATTGTCTTTCCTTAGAAAGGCTTAGTAATATGTGGCTTCACGGCATTAACATCTCACACTCTGGCCGGGCGTGGTGGCTCACGCCTGTAGTCCCAGCGCTGTGGGAGGCTGAGGCGGGTGGATTGCCTGAGCTCAGAGGTTCGCGACCAGTATGAGCAGCAGTGAGCCAGAGTAAGACCCCGTCTCTACTAACATCAAAAACAGCCAGACGTTGTGGTGGGCGTCTGTAATCCCAGCTACTGGGGAGGCAACGGGAAGAGCATCGCCAGAGGAAGAAGAAAATGAACAAAAAAAGAAAGAGTACTTCAAATGAAGAAGAATGAACAAGCAAGCTGAAATTAAAAACAAACAAACAAACAAAAACCCCCCAAAAAATCTCACTCTGTGCCTGAATTAAACTAATCAGAGGAAGGAGGAAAAACCCCATTTTGGGTTCTGCTCTCCCCTCACCACACAGCACTTTTGGTTTGCAAAAGGCGCCAGGGCTTGGCTGCTGACAGTGGACTTAGGAGCTATGCAGGTTGGCAGAGCAGGGAGCCTGGGGAGGGACTGGCTGGCGCACAGCCTGAGTTGGCCAAGTGACTCTGGAATGGGTGGTTGTGAGGCCAGTGCTTCTGTCCGCAGAGGTGCACCAGTGCTTCTCTAGCCTTGAGCGGGCAGGTCAACCCAGGAACATGGGGATGATCCTGGCACTCCGTCATCGTCACTGAGGGCTACTCACTTCTGGACTCTTCTCAGATCACACACAGTGACACTGTGGGCAGTGTCACATGCCCCCCCACTCCAGTGCCTGTACCTGGGGAGTGAGGTTTCGAAGAACGAGCCAGCTGCTGGTCCTTCCTGAGGTGTCGGTGCTCCAAGCAGAACCTGAACAGCAAGTGGGGAGAGCTCCACTGACGGGGCTGGGGGTCAGATGGCACGGCCCCTCCCTGGTCCCCAAGCCTGCCCAAAGTACATGGCAGCATGACTGTACCTGTGCTCTGGGACAGCCTTTCTCAAACTCTGAAAACTCACTGCCCCATGAGAACCCTGACTCGCTGGACCTTCCCGCCAGCCCAGGAGATCTGTGCTTCCCTGTCTGCGCCTGAGGTGTGTGCTCAGGGGCGTGAGAGTTGCTGAGAAAGGTCTGGCCCCACCTCTGCTCACCCCTGGCCTGATGTGAGGAATGAATGCTCTGTGATTCTACTGGTTAATAAAACAGTAACTCCAAAGGGCTGCTATTAAAAGGCTGAAAAAGTTATTTTCAAACTACCTGTAGCTGATTTTAATCATTAGTTTCTTAAATTCCCAGACTGCTTCTTCCATCTCTAAGGTTTCGCACGTGGCGCCTGAGGGAAGCCTGCAGAGCTGCAATATTCTGACAGAGCCATGGTTTTCCAATTGGTGGGGTTTGTTTTGTTTTTAGCCTATAAAGGCATATACTCATAAGCTATGAAAGCTTATGCAGAAGCAGATCTAAAAAGTAGAAATTGAGCCCTTGTGCTGGTTGATGGGGCACCGAGGGGAGGGAGCCTACAGGGGTGCACTGGCCTCCCCCTGAGGGCCCAGGGCATGGCAACAGCACTGCTGAGGATGGAGGCGCCGGTGTGGGCGGATATGACTACGTGGTTCACCTGGCCAATGCCCGAGAAGTCTGGGGTGGCCCTGGGTCCCTCCCACCCCTCGTAGGCTCCAGGGATGAAGATGAGTCTCTCCAGAGACAACGTGAGGGGCACAGAGCTTACCCGAGGAGTAGGAGCTGGTCCAGCCGAGGGGGCTGGCACCCCAGGTGGAGGAAGGCTTGGGGTTGGCTAACCCTGGAGGTGGCCTCGTGGGTGCAGTAGTGTTTCTGGGCACCTTCCACAGTTCGTGAGATAGAGAGGCTTGTGTGTGGGAGGCTGGGCCCGAGGACCATGTCGATTTAATGTCTGACAGTTTACCTAGAAAGGCAGAGAAATGGACCATATGCATTCTTGACACAAAGAAGAACAGCCAAAGTCATGGGTGTGTTTAGGGACCCATACAGAGTGCCTCTGACACTAGCAGACCGCAATAAAAGAGCAACACCCTGTAAAGCTCCTTTAAGTGAGACCACGGGGCGCACTCTTCAATTTCCATCCAGAGACACAGTCTGCACGTGTCCACTGCCGACTCTGCTGGTATTTCTGACACTTACTTTGCTAAAGGTACCAGACACAAATCTGCCATCAGGAAAACAGCATTTTCAAAGGTCAACTTATCAACCTATTTTTACTGGGGCACATCTTAAAATGTAACAAATAAGTCAAGGTCAAAAGCATAACACAAACACATCCTCCTTCACACCGTTTCTCTCGGAGTATTAGCCCCCTTTTCGGCCATGCTTTGTCTGACATAGTCATGCCTACCCATCTACCACTGCTCTCATCCACAGCTCCTAGAGATGCTCTCTGTACATCAAATTGTGGAAAATGGACGTGGCCCAGGAAGCCTGTGGCTGAGGTTTGGCATCTTGGCATGTTGTTTGAGGAAGCACTATTTCAAGGCTCTTTGGAAGAAAAAACAAAACCACCAACCACCACCCAGCCCAGACCTTTGCACGCCTGCTTCCACTGGCCTAGAGGCCCAGCAGGCATGGCTGGAAGCACAGGCAGCACAGTGCCCACCGTCTCTGTGTACTGCCACGTCCCCTTCTGGGACAGTATAGCAGGGATCAGGCCACACAAATGTGATGCCAGATGTACCTGGGAGGGGCCCTCCAAACCTGGTTCCTGGAGGTGACTGACTTCAAAATGAATACTCAACTTAGAAAGGTGCCATTGGTTAGAAAAAGAAAAACGCCATGAAAAACTGCCTTAGATTTAGGAAAGAAGACTTTGCCCTTTCTCTTAGCTAAATAATCATGAAAATACTAAAGGTCTAAATACTCCCTCCCTTTGTTAACACTAGAAGAAATAAAAATAATCCAGAAGTTCTTTTTTTTTGAGACAAAGTCTCATGATGTCCCCCTTGGTAGAGTGCAGTGGTGTCACAGCTCACAGCAACCTCCAGCTCTTGGGCTTAAGCAATTCTCTTCCCTTAGCCTCTCGAGTAGCTGGGAGTACAGGCACCTGTCACAACGCTCGGCTATTTTTGTTGCAGTTGTTGTTCTTTAGCAGGCCTGGGCCAGGTTCGAACCCACCAGCCCCGGTATATGTGACCAGTGCCTTAATCACTGAGCTATGGGTGCTGAGCTCTTCATTTTGTTTTTTAAAATAAGATGCTAAATTATATTAAAACTTTCTCTCCTCAGTATGGGTATTAGAAGAATTCATATAGAATTCTTACACTGGTTTTAAAACAATGTGGATAAGAGGGTTAATGGAATGCAGAAATATATCTGAAGGACTTTCTAAACAATAAATCCCCTTATTTAAGTTCTGTATTTATTAACAAATGTGTTACACATTTTATGTGTCTATATCTCTTTATGTCTTTTGTCTTAAAAATTTCAGATTCAAATTCCTCTTAATTTTTATGATAAATAATTCAAAATTTTCCTCTAAGCCTGAATGGTATTTCACATTTGAAAGCCTTACACTGTCTATGGCAATATGGAAATACTTCAGACATGACAGTTACCCAGGAAATGGAGTTCAGTTGGGCTCTGGGTGCCGGGTGTTAATGGCGAGACCGACCTACTGAGGCCTCCTGCATCCCTCACTCCAAATTTAAGAGCAGGCTCTACTCCTCTTAAGTGTTAGAGCCTGTCCGCCCCTGCCCTGTAGCCACGGGGAGTAGGAGGGGCGGCAGCCCCGGGGGAGATACTGTCACTCCACTCTGCAGGCAGGGATGGCGGCTGTTCTGAGGCAAAGCCCACGCCCATTCTCCTTAACACAACACAGCCTCCCAGCTCAGGGAGTAAACGGAACATCAGGAAAACTGGGGGCCTGTCAAAGTTTTGTTTGGGGAAAGGAAGAAAAGCTACCTGCAAGTGGAGAGGCCGGTGCCGTACCTGAAACACTAGGTGCGGATGCGATGCTGCTGAAAGAGCTACTGTAGCCGGAGGCACTGAGCGGCCAGGCACTCGAGGAAGGCAGCGTGGCACTCTGCGACGACGGTGGGGAGGACCCTGCAGAACCAAGCGCGGACTAAGCGAGGTGGGCAGGAGCCTGCGGGTCAGCAGCCCCAAGAGGTACCGTGCCCTGGCGCCATAATGGCTCGCAGTAACCTCCAAGTCTTGGGCTCAAGTAATCCCTCAGTTTTTCTAGTTTTTTAGTAGAGACAGGCTCTCGCTCTTGCTCAGGCTGGTCTCGGGTCTCGAACTCCTGAGCTCAAGCTATCCACCCTCCTTTGCCTCCCAGAGTGCTGGGGTTATAGGTGTGAGCCACTGAACCCTGCTTGGGACGTTGAGACTCTTAATAACCAAGAATGAATCTTTCCATCAGCTGCTAATTTGACAGAAGCCTGAAAATGAAACTGTGATGTGGGAAGGAAGACACAATCATGTCTCCTATCTGGAGTCCCTGCATCCACGTGGGGAGGCCTGGGATAGTTCTGAAGGCCAAGGACGCGAAGGGTAACATACGGCATGAACTGCTCTGAGAAGAGAACTGTTGTCAGAATGTTTAAAATACCATGTCAGAGTTTTAAGGATTGCATCGATTTCCCGTTCAAATAAGATGAAAAAACAAACAAACAAAAAAAAAACTGTAAAATTTGCCATAAAATCTGAGCATTTTTTGTTTGTTTTTGAGACAGAGTAAGACTCTGTCTCCCTGGGTAGGGTGCCATGGTGTCATAGCTCACAGCAACCTCAAATTCTTAGGCTCAAGCAATCGTCCCGCCTCAGCTTCCTGAGTAGCTGAGACTTCCTGAGGTGCCACTACAACGCTCAGCTAGTTTTTTTTTCTTCCTATTTTTAGTAGAGATGGGGTCTGGCTCTTGCTCAGGCTGGTCTTGAACTCCTGAGCTCAAGCTACCTACCCGCTTTGGCCTCCCAGAGTGCTAGGATTACAGGCATGAGCTACCACACCTGGTTTAAGCATTTTCTTCTGACTTGATTGTTTTCTTAGCTCTCATTCATATTTCTCTCCCTTTTAAAAAATATTCTACAGATAGGGTCTTACTCTGTTGCCCAGGTTGTCTTGAATTTCTGGGCTCAAGCGACCCTCCCACCTCAGTGTTCTGAGCAGCTAAGACTATGAACACATGCCACCATACCTGGTTCCTGTTTCTCTTTTGTAATAAAGAAATAATGAAAAGATACCTGTCCTAATAACTGTATACGAACTTGAGTTATTCTACCCATAGAATTGCAGTTTTCTACTCTGAGAAAAGCTTGTCCTTATACCTGGGGGACTCAGGGGGCATACAGGCCATCCTTAAGACACCTTGGTTCTTTGTGAAAAAAGGGAAAGACTCGGTCCTATGTTTTTTTTCAAAGACAGTGTCCCACTCTGTCGCCCTGGGTAGAGTGCTGTGGCATCGTGGCTTATAGCAACCTCAAACTCTTAGGCTCAAGTAATCCTCTTGCTTCAGCCTCCCAGGCTGCTAGGATTACAGATGTGAGCCACTGGGCCCAGCCTGTTTTCTTTTTTTTGAGACAAGAGTCTCACTATGTCGCCCTTGGTAGAGTGCTGTGGTGTCACAGCTCACAGCAACCTCAAACTCTTGGGCTTAAGTGATTTTCTTACCTCAGCCTCCCAAGTAGCTGGGACTACAGGCACTCCCCACAATGCCCAGCTATTTTTTTATTGTAGTTGTCACTGTTGTTTGACAGGCCCGGGCTGAGTTCAAACCCTCCAGCCTTGGTGTATGTGCTGAGCCCCAGCCTGTTTGTTTTAATGTTACCCTGCCTCTCGATTCAGGGAAGCAAGCAAGCAGCTGGAGAAGAGGATTGAGGATGGAGTAATGGTGCCAGTTTGGGTGACGGCAGGATGGAAAGAGCTCTCCTGACTTGGACAATGACACCACTTGTGTATGGATGCTGGCTGGCAGAGGGGAACGTGGGAATAGCCTGTTTGTCACATTCATTACCACAAAAAGAATCTGATGGCTTCTCAAAAGCCACAGAAGCCCCTCTGCAGGGCCGCACCTCAGGGCTGTCCTTCACCTCGACTCCAGGCAGGGGGCATCTCCAGACTGCATGGCTGCTGGCAGCTGTCCTGCTATATGCAATCTCTTTAGAATGAGGGTACCAGAGTTGATGAAGTTAAAATTTATTGTAGGTCTTCAATTTTAAAAGAATTGAAACATTCTTCTTTCATTTACCAGCGACACATACTATACCTAAGGTCTTAGGATTAGATACTATTAGCCACATGGAGTCTTTTTATTTATTTATTTATTTATTTATTTATTTATTTATTTATTTATTTTTTTAGTATTTCTTTTATAATTAATAGCAGGGTACTTCTGTGTTAGTAGTGCTCTAGTTTTGAGATTTTAGTTGCAACGTAAGATTAATTTTCCTTATAAAATAGCATGACTGCCTCTTATTGCTAATATTCACTCCATAAGGGCTAAAACTATAAATAACAGCCAAATGCTGGGTTAATAAAAATTTTTAATATGTCAGAATTTAGTGCCAATGGTGATAAATAAAAAGCAAAAAAAAAAAAAAAAAAAAAAAGTTAAAACTGTCATCTGATACATTCAATAGAAGAAACCAGAAAATTCCATGATAAAAATATGTTAAATGAATGAGCCAACACCCAGACAGCTGTGGCTGTTTCTTTTTCTTTTGGCAGTTTTTGGCCAGGGCTGGGTTTGAACCCGCCACCTCCGGGGGAGATGCCCTACTCCTTTGAGCCACAGGCGCCACCTGGCTGTTTCTTACTGTTTTCCTTCTGTGGTTCTTTTTCTCATTTTTTTCTCTTTGTACTTTATATCACGCTGGCCACTCTGTCAGTGTAATATAGAGGGCCTGATGAAGCATGGATCTGCAGAGGCGGGCTGCGGCCACACGCTGTGGTCCTCCTAGGGAGCCCCCTCCACATGCAGGTCTGTTTGCTGGACTCACCTTCCTCTCAGTAACGAGCCCTAAGGTGTCTGGAAACACAATCACGAAGGGCACCAGGAACAAAGGTTTCCTGGAGCTTGGGTCATTTAGGGGGCAGAGGAAGGGCCTGCACTGTCCACCGCTCACCACTGATGTGTGTGTGCCAAGGCAGGCTTGGGACCCGCCAACACACAGCATTCACATGATCAAAAATGACAGGTCCTTCGGAGGTCACACAGCATACATGCAGAGCTTGGAGTCGCCAGGCTGGGCAGCTGACTGATCTTTTTAATCCTGTAGCTGGAGATTCCACTTTCTTGCCTGGACCAGCACATCCTAGATCCCACTTCTTCACAGTCCTCACAATACACTGACTGGCCTTCCCTCATTCTGGCAACAACCCTGGTGCCACTGCAAGTTTAACAGGGAGCGCCAGGTCTCTCTCTGGCTGGCACCTCAGCCTGCCCCTTGCCACCCTGCGCTGCGCCCTTTCCCACACCACTCACCTGTCCCCAAGAACAGGAACACCAGTGTCAGACCAGAGCAATAAACAGGAAGGTAATCTATATTTATTTGGCTTTCTGTCCAAACCAAGGACACATGTAGAAGACTATCACTTTAAAGAACCACAGAAGCAAACCTATGGTTCGTGATTATGTTTCCTAAATTAATGTTTTGGGAACTATCTCCGTGGCCTTATTAGTGATATATACCTGTGGTAATATGGCTTACCATGTAATGGAATGCTATGATAAAACTTGTCAGAGATGACATTTCCACGAAAAAACATGATCTATTAATAAATCCAGCAAAATACCCCAATCCATTCCTATTTTCCCTACACTCACTACCTGGTACCTCTTATGCTACTCTGGAGGATTAGAAAAGGCCCATGGAATGCGCCTTATACCACTCCTGCCTCACAGCCCAACCCAGCGCCCCTGATGTAGAGACACCTTCCAGCAGAGAGGCAGGTGGAGCCCCCTTCTCCTCACCTCCACTCTTGAGGAGGTAGCGGTTGACATCCTGGATGGTGGTATTGATGGTAGGCCCAGTGGGGACACTGCCAGGAGTGACGTCAGGGTCATTCTCGGGATCGATATTCTGAAGTCCTTTCCATGGAACTCCAGGGTGGAATTCTGTTTATGGAAACCAAGATGAGAAGCCACATGTCAGAGCAGCTGCACATTGCTTCATGACATTCTCAAAGGTTTTTTCTCTCCCCTGTTTGTAGAAATTTTTATAATCTGCTAATTAAATACAGAGGCACATTTTAGATTTTCTTTCATTAAAGCAATCAATCCTTTATAACAATCTAGAGTGAGGTGTTATGGCTACCACATTAAGACAGTTTCCAGACAAGGTCTGAGTAATTTTACCAGACAGTATACCACCACTCCCCCACACACCCTGCTTCCCCTTTCCTCGTATAGTGAATTAAGGGACTACAGAAAAACACTGATGCCAACCAGACCCCAGATTGATCTGACACATGCATTTCCAGTAGAAATGCCCAAGCTGTGGGCTTAGTGTGTCCAGAATCCTTAGCTCAGGTTTCTGTTCCTTTCAGGCCTGATCATACTCCTCAGCATGTTCTGACCTACTGTTACACAAAGGTGTTGCCTGGTCTTACCTGGGGGCCAGTTGATGCTGGAGCCATTTGAGATTTTATCACTGTCAGATTTGGCACGTGACCAGCTATGGGGAACAGCTACAGGAGGACTGGCTGGTGACTCATTGTTCTGGATTAAATCGTACCGGCCATATGAGTCGTCAATGGAGGACTTACCTGGAGGCCCAATGCTCAGACCTCCAGGGATAGCACCTGTGAGCCAACAAGAAGCACAGAACTGAGTGAGCATTCTTCACGTGAGATGCAGGACGCCCTGCCAGCCTTCCCAGCGAGGTTGAATGCCTTGCGCTCTTCAGAGTGACATTAATTGGAAGGCTTGGTCTGTTCGGATTCTCTAAGATTCAGACACTGTTTCAGCCAGCTCAAACTCTGTCCTTGGAAGACCAAATCCCTTGAAGGCCTGCTTAAGTCGGAAATCTTTATAAAACACATATAGGTGGTGCCTGTAGTACAGTGGTTATGGCGCCGGCCACGTATACCGAGGCTGACGAGTTCGAACCCAGCCTGGGCCTGCTAAAACAACAATGAGAACTGCAACAAAAAAAATAGCCAGGAGTTGTGGCGGGTGCCTATAATCCCAGCTACTCAGAAGGTTGAGGCAAGAGAATCACTTGAGCCCAAGAGTTTGAGGTTGCTGTGAGCCGTGATGCCATGGCACTCTACCCAGGGCGACGGAGACTCTGAGACCGTCTCAAAACAAAAAGCCCACACGTATCCATACCACGGGAAGCTGCCCCTAACAATCCTTCCTGGGGCTGACTTGTCGATCTCTGTGGTTAGCCACTGGCTCTGCTAACACCAGGTTTGCCGTCTCTGCGCCCTCTGGTAAGTCTGCTACTCGCACTATGGAAGAACCATTTGGCCGCTAAATTCACCTACCAGCTATAGCCAACAGAGCTGTCTCCTGCTGCAGAGAATGCCAGAATTCATGATGATTTTCCATAAACAAACCATCAGAAGTGATTTTTTTTTTTTTTTTTGGTAGTTTTTGGCCGGGGCAGGGTTTGAGCCCGCCACCTCTGGCATATGGGGCTGGTGCCCTACCCCTTTGACACAGGTGCCGCCCCGTAACTTTTTTCTTTTTAGAATGCATTATATAAAGAGAAAGCAATATGAGCTATTAAATTTCCTTTGCTATTTATTCTACCAGGAAGTTCGGAGCTGAATTTAATGCTTAATAGTGATTTTACCTCTTATGGTTAGTATTTTTGCTTCTTTCCTCCTTCCTAAGCATTTGATTTTATATTTGTGTTTTATCATCTTACTGAAAAACCTTTAAAGCAGATTCGATTTTTTGGTTTGCAAACACAGATACAAACAAAAAACACCCAGGCTGTGACCTATATTCTTTGCTGTTCTTGGGCATTTTCAATTATTTCTGGGTTTTTAGCTAAGATCTGATGGTTGGGATTCAAGAAATTTGATTCATTCAAGAAGTATGACTAGGCTCAGCACCTGTAGCTCAAGTGGCTAGAGCGCCAGCCACATACACCGGAGCTGGTAGGTTTGAACCCAGCCGAGGCCTGCCAAATAACGACCAAAATACAACCAAAAAATAGCTGGGCGCCTGTAGTCCCAGCTACTTGGGAGGCTGAGGCAAGAGAATTGCTTAAGCCCAAGAGTCTGAGGTTGCTGTGAGCAATGATGCCACGACACCCTACCCAGGGCAACAGCTTGAGACTCTATCTCAAAAAAAGAAAAAAAAAAAAAAAGAAGTATGACTAGTTGAGATCTTATGTGCTCTGTAATGGAATGGAATTTTTAAAATTCAACTCTCAGACTGAATTCTTGGAAATGTAGAATGAGTTTGATCCGAAGCAGGTTAATCCATTACAGAGTGGGTAGTGACCCCAAGGCAGGCACTCCAGCCAAGACCTACCATGCTTGCCAGGGTTCTGATCCAGGGGAGAAGCAGCACTGGACAAGTTATCCATGGAGTTGGGGTGTGTCCACTGAGGGAGGCGTGACTGGGACTGAGATGGGTCCTTCACTGACAAACCACTGGTCATGTCTATGCTGCTGACATTCATGTTTGGGTTCAGTCCAGCTGAAAACAGAGACGCTGTTAAGGAATGCTTACTCCTCTATGATGATTCATTCTAAAGTTCTTCAGAGAACCTATCTTAGTCTTCATTCATAGCCAAAGACTTTAACTGTAACTTTTAGCTCTGGTGAAAAAACACTTTTTGTTTTCTTAACAAACATGTATTTCTAGGAGTATTATTCCTAAATTAAGGCGCAGATGCTAATAGTCTTTAGTTAAGTAAGATCCATGAGTCTTTTCATTTTACTGTTTCAGGGCTAAGGGAACATGGTTCTGAGGCTTCTCAATCAGAGTCCATAGGAAAATAGAACAATCAGGAAAATCTTTTTTTTTTTTTTTTTTTAAGAGTAGCTCTTTATTTATTTTTATTTTTGAGACACAGTCTCAAGCTGTCAAACTGAGTAGAGTGCTGTGGCATCATAGCTCATGGTAACCCCTAATTCTTCGGCTCAAGCGATCCTCTTGCCTCAGTTTTTCTATTTTTAGTACAAATGGGGTCTTGCTTTTGCTCAGGTTGGTCTCCAACTTATGAACTCAAGCTATCCACTGGGCCTGACCAGGAAAATCCTTTCTGATTCTGAGATAGCATAAGGAAACCCACCAGATTAAAACAAAACAAAACAAAAACTTTTTCAGAGTTCCACAGTACCACCTGTAGAACAAACTGGTAGGGATAATTCAATTCTATCTTTAATGAGTTAACTTTATCAAAGTCTGTTCTTAAAGTTTATGAATTAGGGCTGGGCGTGGTGCTTCACGCCTGTAATCACAGCACTTGGGAGGCTGAGGCACGGGTTCCAGACCAGCCTGAGCCAGAGTGAGACCTTGTCTCTAAAAATAGCCAGGTGGCTTGGTGCCTGTAGAACAGTGGTTATGGTGCCAACCACATACAAGAGTGTGGCGGGTTTGAACCTGGCCCAGGCCAGCTAAATAATGACAACTGCAACAAAAAATAGCCAGGTGTTGTGGTGGGCACTTGTAGTCCCAGGTACTTGGGAAGCTGAGGCAAGAGAATCACTTAAGCCCAAGAGTTTGAGGTTCCTGTGAGCTATGATACTACGGCACTCTACCAAGGGTGACAAAGTGAAACTCTATCTAAAAAAAAAAAAAAGTTTATGAATTAAATATCCAAATAGTTCATTTTAAGGAACTGAACTATTTGAGAGTGCGGGTGCTCCCATCTGCCCCTGGTGGAATGGTGAGCTGATGTTCCTGGTTTCATCTCTCTGCCAGGGACCCACCTGCGCTGTGCCAGGTTAATAAAGATGATGGGGAAGATGGTGATTCAAAGGTGGAAGAAAAGAGCCTCGATGGGGATGCCAGTAGGAGTGGGACAGATGCTCAGCTGGAAGGGAGTAACCAACAGAAGTATAGTTGGGATTTACTGGCCATTTTCTAACAGCTGCAGCTCCCATGGATACGTGCACATATCCATACCATGTGTCCACATATGCCATATGGTATATAAGCAAAGTGAGCCTTACGACTAAGGAAGGTGTTGAACACTGTGGTCCTTTATTATCAGAGGCTGCAAATTCAAATGCCTACAGGAGCCAAGTGGGCATGGTGGGGACAGTGGCAAACTGGGCAGTGTCTGCCCCGTCAAAATAACCAGGTACCACTAGGGCACACAGTTACTGCCAAAAGGAGCACAGACCTACTGTGGCCAGGTTGTTTTCAAGAGGATCTGGAAGTCATTTTTCCCAATTTGTGAATGCTGGCCATTAACATATGCATACACATACGCGCGCACACACACTTTGTAGACCCAACAAAACACCTTTGCAAGTCTGATACTGGCAAGGGGCCGCCTACCTGCAATCTCTGCCTTATAGGTTACCTCTATTTCCACTCAAACAGGTCTAGTCAGGCGAGGTGTCGACACGGTCAGGGCTTTAGCCTGGCCTTCAGAGCTCTTCAAAATCCACAATCCAGCCCCAAGCCATCTCTTTGAACGTCCTCTCTGCTTTTTGTGATCCCTCCCTAGTCAGCTAGACTGGCCTGGCCCTTGCCTCATACCAGGTCCCTTTCCTTCCCTCTTCCTGAGTGTGACTTCCCCTTAATTTGAAAACCCTTCCTCCCTGTTTATTTACTGAAATCCTACCAGTTCATGTAAAGTTCAAGCTTAAATCCCATTCTCTGATTTTTCTTTTGCCACTCAAGTATTGCCTGCTTTACTGGTCTGCTCTTGAGGAGTTCATGAATTAAATACACTGGGCATGAAGATCATTTTTTCCTGTTTATATATCTGATTCTTCCATATAGGCAATAAACTCGAAGATGAAAGGAACTGAGAATAACAAACAGAGGCTGAACATAGAAGAAAAAAAGTGAGTGGGAGCCTTGGGCTGCTGGCTTCTTTATGTGAGTTGTTCAGTTTTTAATAGACTCTTCACAGGTGCCACTGCAGAGAAATACTGACAGCCAGCAAGATAGGCAGTTGTAAAGGAGAAGTTTCCTACTTCCTATACTTTATAAGCTATTTATTGTTTTCAATACATTTGTAACTTTTTTTTTTTTTTTTGATACGGAGTTTCATGTTCTTGCCCCTGGTAGAGCTATGTTGTCATAGCTCACAGCAACCTCAAACTCTTGGGCTAAAGCAGTCCTCTTGCCTCAGCCCAACGGGGTCTCACTCTTGCTCGGGCTAGTCTCAAACTCATGAGCTCAAGAGATCCGCCCAGCTCAGCCTCCCAGAGTGCTGGGATTACAGGTGTGAGCCACTGCACCCAGCCCAATATATTTGTAACTTTACTGTGAATATTATAAAATTTTATCAAAATTATCTTTTATCTAATTTTGAAGATTCACTGCAGAAATTCTTTCTATAAAAAAAATCTTTAAGAGTAAAGAGGCCAGGCATGGTGGCTCACACCTACAATCCTAGCATTCTGGGAGGCTGAGATGGGAGGATCACCTGAGCTCAGGAATTTGCCTGAGCATGAGCAATACCCCATCTCTACTAAAAATAGCCAGGTGTTGTGGTGGGAACTTATAGTTCCAGCTACTTGGGAAGTTGAGTCAAAAGGATGAATTGCTTGAGCCTAGGAGTCTGAGGTTGCTGTGAGCTATGATGCCAGGGCACTCTACCCCAGGAGAGCAATAGAGTGAGACTCTGTCTCAAAAAAATAAATAAATAGGGTGGTGCCTATGGCTCAAGGGGTAAGGCGCCGGCCCCATATACTGGGGGTGGTGGGTTCAAGCCCAGCCCCGGTTAAAACTGCAAATAAATAAATACATAAATAAATAAAAAGAGTAAAGATTATCGGGAGGGGTAAGAGTGCATGGGCGAAAATCTACCTAACGAAAACAATGAACACTACCTGGGTGACAGGGACACTTACAACATGACTCGAACATTATAAAAGTCATACATGTAACCAGAAGTACTTGTGCCCCTGTAATACTTTGAAATTAAAAAAAAAAAAAAAAAAAGAATAAAGATTATTGTACTTTATTCTCTAAACACAGGTTAAGAGGACAGATGAACACTAGGGAGCTTGAAGCTAAAGTACTTTAGGATAATAGATGCAATGGAATCTGTTTCTAAAACAATTTCTACAACATTAAGTGGCTGACATTTTATAAAGTGTTTGCTATGTGCTAGGTACTTCTAAGAACTTCACATATTAATTCATTTAATCTTTCATACAACCCTATGAGGTTAAGTATTTCCACTTGATAGATGGGGAAATTGAGGCAAACACCAGTTAGGAAAGTGACACAAGTTAGCAGTGACCAGTCAGGAGTAAGCTGGAGCCCAAATCTAGGCAGCCTGATTCCCATGTCAGGCCTTAGCTACTAGATGTATCTTAGACCCAAAGGGCACTAAAGGATGAGGCATGGTAAGGCAGAAAGGTCACCTAGTCTAGGGTTTACCCACTTCATATTAGAGGCATGCCCAGTTTATTAAGTGCCAAGTAGAAAGTATTTGTGTGATCAGAATATACCAGTCTTTGCAGAGACGTTTAGTACTATTAGAGAAATGGACATTATCAGCTGATAACAAACTCACTATCACCCCATCAGCCTTTGCCCTTTAGAGATGTATTTGGAAACTCCCTTGGTGCTATATCTACAGCAGCACCCAACAGACAAGCCTGAAGTGCCTTCACTAGCTTCTGGATCTTCCAGCAAGTTAGCCCTCGCAGCATCAACTCACTATACTATACCCCATGACAGTTCTTCCACATGGTCTTCAGCTGTGTAATCTGCATCTCTCCTGGCTAGCCTGACCTGGAGGTGGGCAGCATGCCTCCTGCTGACTGTCGGATTTTATGTGCTGAGCGTGTTCTTACAAGTTAGATGTTCAACCCACATGTGCTGAGTTGGATGGTTATATAAATCATTCTATACTATAGGAGTTGTATGAACAATTGCTTTTTAAGAAGTGCTTGATTTATGTATATCTGAATACTTTCACTAGAAAACTGCTATTAACTCTTCTCTGCAGTTTAGGCTGGGGGCCAGTGGCTGATAAAGAACACTACAGAGTAAACCAGGAATGGGACAAACTGCAGATGTGACAACAGAAATAAGACTTCAGGGATTTTTACTGCTTCTATCTGTGAAGATTTTATACTGAAGGTAATATGGTGCTAGCAAAACTTGCTCTGCTGAAGGCAGCTGGCGTTGCGCCCTCATTTTGCAGCCTTGCGGCTATGTCTGGGGCTGCATTTCCAGCATCTTCCAGTCACTCTGACAGTGAAGCGCAGTCGTGGTCACCCCATATAGCCTCCAGGTACCTCCTCCTGGTGTGGCTGGTCAAGGCCACCGAGACTCACCAAGAGGGTAAGGAGCAAAGGTGCTGGGTGAAGACTGCTGCTCTTTGGTCTGCAGGTCGGGGAGGCCAGGAGCCTGGGGGTGGGGGGGGAAGCTGTCCATGGCCGATTTGCCTGCAGATGGGTGTAGAGACAGGTGCGGCGGTGGCGGCGGCGGTGGCTGCTTCACGAGCAGGGCCTGGGCCAGCTGGCGCTGGTGCTGTTGGATCTGCTGCTGCAGATTGGTGATTGTGCGCGCAACCTGGCAGGCAGAGACATGTGCATTTCAGCTGGGTGGGTAGGACATGATGCTCACGACTGGTCTTAGGGCCAAGCACATTTTACACTGTGTCTAGGCTAAGGCCCCCAGGGCCAGGCCGACCTCCTCCCTGGATGATCCTTAAACGTCTCAAAGGGGAGGCGTGACTAGAGGAAGACCAATGACAACCTGACAGTTCATCAACAAGCATCTTTTCTAGCAAGGAAAGTTGTAACCAATCATGAAAATCAAGCTGGACAACACGTACTTGATGCTCCTGTTGTCTCATGGGTCCGGAGACGTTACGCTGGGCCTGTAGCATCTGCTGCTGGATTTGTAAACGTTGGTATGCCTGTTGACAGAAAGAAGAGTTGAAATAAGAAAGCATTGACAAATGGGTTTAATTTCCTGACAGAAGTCAAAAAGAAAAAAAGAGAAACTGGCTGTGATTCTTCATCTCCTAACCCAGCGGCTCTCTACCTGTGGGTCACAACCCACAGGAACTGTATTAAAGGGTTGTGGCATTAGGGAGGTTGAGAACCACTGTAACCACACGTGGTGGTTTGAGCATATTGTGAAATGGAGGCACAAAGTGTTTTTTTTTTTTGTGATACTGACCCCCATTACAGGTCAGTAAGGTCATCATAGTTCACTGAAACTTCTTAATTCCTGGGCTCAACCATCTAGCCCCCTGGCTCCGCCTCCAAGTAGGGTGGGACTATAGGTGCACTGCACAATACCTGACTAATGTTTTTTCTAATTTTTGAAGAAACAAGGTCCCACTCTTGGTCAGTCTGGCCTAAAACTCCTGAGCCCCAGTGACCCTCCCACCTCAGAGTGCTGGGATTATAGGCATGAGCCACCATGCCTGGACCTAGAACTTTTTTAACACATAAATGTTTAGTCAATACCTTTGCTTAGTGTTAGTAATGAAGTCTGTCAGCAACTATTTTTCAGTTAATGAAGAGATCAAAATCTTTTGCTCAATTCATATAAACTAAAAATGAAAAACAAACAAACAACAAACAAACCAACCCCAAACAAAAAAAACCTCCTTTGTTCTTATAAAGTTCAGAACAACCTAGACAACAAGGCAGAGTGCTGGTGACAGGCTGTCCCCAGGGTCGGAGAATACCTGTTACATAGCTGAGTGTTGGGGGCCTATGTGATTTCCATCAATATCATGGCACTAAAGCTGAGGAAGAACCTAAAATACAGATTTGTGGGCACTTCTGTCACATAAACCTGGCGTCTACTGAGCTGGTTCAAATGATGACAATATGTATTCTTCTAATTCTTACATAGAATATACACAATATTCTTATTTATTCTTCTGATATACAATATTTATTCTTCTGATACACACTCTAATGCAAAAGATTGGATCATTTGATTGAGATAAATGTCAATTTTTTTCTTAGGAAGATTTTTGGTGGCATTTTTGGCAAAAGGACTATTAAAGTAGAATTCAAATTAAAGTAGAGATTACACTATTAGAACTACCTCACTGATCTATAATTTATGGAAGAATAAAATATCATCACTTCAGCAAATCCTGATAGGCCCTAAAATGTAATCTTAGGAAGCATCGAAACTTTATTTTTCTAAAAAATGTTCTATTTTTCTAATTTCTAAAAATAGAACGCACTAAATATAACCCAAGATTTTCTTTTCTTTTCTTTCTTTCTTTTTTTTTTTTTGAGACAGAATCTCACTTTGTCACCTGGTAGAGTCCCATGGTGTCACAGCTCATAGCAACCTCAAACTCTTGGGCTCAAGTGATCTTCTTACTTCAGCCTCCCAAGTAGCTGGGACTGCAGGTGCCTACCCCAATGCCCAGCCATTTTCTAGAGATGGGGTCATGGTCTTGCTCAGGCTGTTCTTGAACTCACAAGCTCAAGCAATATACCTGCCTCAGCTTCACAAATTGCTAGGATTATAGGCGTGAACCACCGGGCCAGGCTTCTTTCTTTTTTTTGATCCACTAATCAACAGAAGAGAAACAGATTTTCTTGATAGTCCTCAAGACTGAAAGATTTGCAGCATTTCTCAACCTGTGGGTCACGACCCCTTTGGACTGTATTAAAGGTTTGCAGCATTAGGAAGGTTGAGAACCACTGTTCTAGCACATTAGTATGGTATTCAGCTCTGTGTAATGTCAGAACACAGCAACACCTGCAATATCTTTAAGGGTTAGCAAGTGGGATCCCTCCACAGCCACAGTTCTAAGCTACCGTGTGCCTGCTCTCACAGCTGCCTCCTTCCCTTCCCCGAGGTCAGTGGTCTCGAGCCGTTGCTTGACTGCACAGATGCACCACCCAGCCACAGTGAGAGCTCACCACCACACCTCTGGGTAAACATCTCTCTTTTGATGGCTACGGAAAGGGTTTCTGAGGGTTAAGCCACAGTCCGGACTTGACATTCAGCGCACTCTGCTCTTCCATTAAAGTGAGGACACACAGAATGTGTCTCCAGGGTATTTCCTTTCACTTTCCCACCCTCCCTGGTGCTTACAGAAAAGCCAGATGCAAAACTTGTTGGGTCTATGTCTACAAAATGGCAAAGTGGGAGGATTCTCTTATGAGCAAAGGTTTTATGGCAATGACTCTGTCTACTGGACTCCCCCCACTTTCGGGTTCCTTCATGATTCCTGGTCATTCTAAATAAATCAGGTGTCCACACATTAAAACATGGACTAAAGTATTTGATCATTTAGAGTCTATAAACTCAGTATGCATCTGGGATATTATGACATGACCTTTTATAGTAAAGTCAGTAAGCGTGTTTGAAAATGAAAACATACAAGATATATTAAGTTAAGGCTGGGCACTAGCACTCTGGGAGGCCAAGGTGGGTGGATTGCCTGAGCTCACAGATTTGAGACCTGCCTGAGCTAGAGTGAGACCTCGTCTCTAAAAACAGTCTGGCATTGCGGCAGGTACCTGTAGTCCCAGCTACTCGGGAGGCTGAGGCAAAAAAAAAAAAAAAAGTGTGTGTGTATATATGTATATATACATACAGACACATATAAATTATAGTAGAGATTACACTACATATATATTATACATATATATATCATATTATTATTATTTTGAGACAGAGTCTCACTTTGTCACCCACCGTAGAGTGCCGTCATGCCACATGGGTCACAGCAACCTCAAACTCTTGGGCTTCAGAGATTCTCTTGCCTCAGCTTCCCGAGCAGCTGGGACTACAAGAGCCTGCCAGAACACCTGGCTATTTTTTTTGTTGCAGTTGTCATTGTTGTTTAGCAGGCCTGGGCTGGGCTTGAACCCACAAGCCTCGGTGTATGTGGCTGGCACCCTAAACACTGAGCTATGGGCGCTGCCAAAAGATATATTAAGTGAGAAAACTTTCAAGCATTATTAGGACGTATCACCTGGCCTTAAAGAAACTTATGGCCTTCCTCATCCTTAAGTGTGGCCTTTTGACTGAATCCAAATTTTACAGAACAAATCCTTTACTTAAAAGGGATGCTGCGGAGCAAGATGAAGCTTTTCTTGCTCTCTGATGCTTCAAAAAGAATGATCTTGAAATCAGAAGGCCACAGCTTCCTCACCTCTGCAAGAAGCAATTTTTCTCCTGTGCTTCTACAATGGTATTTGTGTATACTACACTTGGAAGAACTGAGAAACAATTACTCAAATGACTTTCTGTGTTCTGTGGTTCAGAGGAGCAACTCTGCCTGAGAGCACAAAGGAAAAGCCACGTCTATTCTACTCAGGAAGCTGAGGTGGGAGGATTACTTAAGCCCAGGAGTTATATACCAGACGGGGAAACAGAGTGACATCCTACTTCTATTAAAAACAAAAAGACATGCCTTGTTATAAGATCTAATAGACCTTCCCAACATAAAGAGGCCAAAAAATTTACAACATTAGTCAAAAACACTCATAAGTGAAAAATTTCACGAAAGTCTCAATGACATGCCCTGATGTGAAACAGCACTCTGGTTACACTTGCATCAGTGTGTGTTGGTGCTGGGTACACCAATGTCAAGAGAATACGCACCCTTTACTCTGAACTTGCACAATCTGTTGACTTACCAGCTGCAGCTGATAGAGCTGGTTCAACATCGTCATATGCTGAGGATTAATTGGCGAGGTTAATAGTGCAGGGTTGAGACCAATGTTTTTTGCTGCAAACTGCAAAAGCTGTGCTTGAACCTGTTTAACATAAAATATACTATTAGCCACTGTGTCTCTATATGAAAATATTTACTTGTCCGTGTAGTTTTTCTTTTTTTTTGAGATAGAGCTTCAAGCCATCACCCTGGGTAGAGTGCTGTGGCATCACAGCTCACAGCAACTTCCAACTCTTGGGCTTAAATGATTCTCTTACCTCAGCCTCCCCAGATGCTGGGACTACAGGTGCCCGCCACAACAGCTGGCCATTTTTTGGTTGTAGTTGTCAGTGCTGTTTGGCGGGCCCAGGCTGGATTCAAACCTGCCAGCTCTTGTGTATGTGGCTGGTGCCTTAGGCACTTGAGCTACAGGTGCTGAGCCTGTGTAGTTTTTCAATATTTAAAACTGATTACGTGACAACTGTATTTGTTTTCAAAAATCTTTAAAGTATTTATGACCATTTTAACATTGGTAGTTAACATGTGAAGAATAAGAAAGAAAGGAAGAAAAGAAGCAAGGAATGAAAGTTGGTCTTCAAAGAGGTTTTTCCTCCAAGTATTTTAGTTATAAATTAATTTTCTAAGGTTTTGGGTCATTCCTATTAGCAATTAACTTCATATTTTGCCAAAATGAAAACACCACAGGCTCTCCTGGCCTGGCTGGCCTGCTTTAAGGACTGCAGGCCATAGATGAGCCCAGGGAAGCAGTCTCATCACAGGTGGCAGACACATGCTTCCCACACAGCTGCCCGGACCAGGCCTTGTGGGGGGAGCTGCCACCCCAGCAGGGGTTCCAGGAAGCCCTTCTCAAATGTGTGTGCTCGGGAACTTGCCATGTACTACCATGGGGGCAGACATTGCCCCCAGCCTCCCTGTGGTTCTCTGCCAGACTGGACCTGTCACTCACCTCCCACTGAGTGCATCTCTTCAATTAAATTCACTGCTCTCAATCAGTCAGGACCTGGCACTGGCTATTTCGATGTTTTCCAAAGCGTTGAAGTGTACCTTTACAGTGCAGGGATGTAAGATGGTCTTAGGGAGAACATGGTTGGGCATTTTTTAGTTTAATAGTTATCTAATGTATATTAGAAAAATGTTGATTTTTCTATTTATGGGAGATACTTAAAGTTTCCTTTAAAAATAAATTTAAATTAAAAAAGCAAGTCGACTGAAGGAAAAATATGTTGATAGTACAGGTAATATAAAAATATGGAAAAAAATAGTGAGATGGTAGGAAAATGACTGACATTTGGGACATGGTGGTTTACGTGGCTTGGGGAGACTGCTAGCTGCTCCTTTTGCTACCACCTCTTGGACTGGGTATGGCCATGGCACTATGTTCGGGCAGTGGGATCAGACTGGAAGTGGTCTGTCCAACTTCCAGGCCACCTGCACAAAGGTGCTGCCTAGACATCCCCGCAGACCCAGAGCTGCTGCTTTCTGCACCTATATGTGAGAGTGGGGGATGAACACCTAGTGTGTTTCAACGATTGTTTTTTTGTGAGGCCTCTTTGTTATAGCAGCTTACCCGGCACCCTAACTAACGCATTTGACTATAATTTTAACTGTGATTTTACGAGGCTCTACCCATTTCAACTCTGTGCACAAACCTGGCTTCAAACAGTTCTCTGGTGAAAGTTGCTCCCAGTGAACACCTGATGTGTCTGTGTGCTCGTGCTGCTTCCTACCACCTGCTGGGGTCTGCGCATGAGCACCTCCCAGATTCCCATGTGGAAACCTAAGCCCTAAGCTGGTGCTATTAAGAGGTGGGGGCTTATAAGAGAGGCCCAAGGAAGCTTGTCCGCCCCTGTGAGGACCCACATGAGCCATCAGCTGTTAGCAGCAGGCACTCCATCTTCTGTACACTCCAGCCTCCAGAACTGTGAGCAATAAATCCAGGCTGTTTCTAAATTACCCAGTTTGAGGTATTTTATTACACCAGCCTGCATGGACTAAGGCACCATAGTCCCATGAACTAACTTGAAACTTCACCTGAATTTTACAATCAGAAGACTGATGGATGAGCACATTTTCTTTTGTAACAGGCTGAAAATAAGGTGCTTTAGAAATCTCAGATGCCTTCCTGGTAATAGGGGTCTCTTAGGGAAGAAAGTAGGTTTATTTCCTCTGGCAGAAGAATGCCAGACCATAGTGGGCACTTCAAACAGCTTTTGCTTTCTTGGTAGTGTGTTGGGCACATCTTTTCCCTTCCCACTATTGCTTCCGACCAGGCGGATGCCTATCACCTGTCTGGGTGGCTTGAGGAACACGCTCTGAAAATGTTTTCATGGAACACATGGAACTTGTTTTCTGAACAAGTTTTCATGGAACAAGCTCTGAAAATGTTTCCTGGAGCAGGAGAATCAGTTTACTATTGTTTTGTAAGCGAACATTGCTTTACAGGTTAAAATAGATGCATGTTAATTTGGTTCTCACTTTAAAAAAGTGACTTCAAGGTGATGAAAGACCCCACCCAACACCTCTGCCTTTCCTTGCTCAGTGGAGCCTGGACGTAGGTCTGACCTGAGGGGATAGAAACTGAGGCACTTGAGCACGGAGACTGGGCTGGGAGGAATTAAGAGGCTGCACTGGTGGCTGTGGCGGCGGCTGCATGGTCCTGGCTTGCGCTGCTCCACTATTGCCAAACACACTCAGATTGCCACTCGGTATCTGCAGGAGATGGAATCAGACTCATGACCTAGGAAGGTGCTAGAGTTAATGCTTTGGAGGTAGGGTGCAATGATTCATTTTCTTAAAAGTGCAAAATTATTTTTGCTTCCTACCATTATCAGGTTATACTCAAGGAAATTTTTGTTTTGTTTTTTTTGAGATAAGAGTCCTGCCCTGTTGCCCAGACTGTTGTGCCTGGTGCGATCATAGATCACTGCAGCCTCAAATTTCTGGGGTCAACTGATTCTTCTATCTCGGCCTTCTGAGTAGTTAGAACTACAGATATGCACCACTCACTGGAACTTTTAAAATTTTTTGTAGAGACAAGGTCTCTCTATATTGCTCAGGTTGGTTTCAAACTCCTGGCCTCAAGCAATCTTCCAGCCTCAGCCTCCCAAAGGGCTGAGATTATAGGTGTGAGCTACTGTACCTGACCCCCAACGCAACTTTAATGAGTGTTGTGTATATTGGTTACAGATGACAAAAAATCAGCCCATGAAGCTTGCCTATGTTTTTAAATTACAGAAGCCACATTATAGTGCCAGTTTTAAAGTGTCCCTGGGCCAGGCACAGTGGCTCACGCCTGTGGGAGGCTGAGGCGGGTGGACTGCCTGAGCTTACAGGTTTGAGACCAACCTATACTAGAGTGAGACCTCATCTCTAAAAAACAGCCAGGCATTGTGGGAGGTGCCTGTAGTCCCAATTATTTGGGAGGCAGAGACAAAAGGATCACTTGAGTCCAAGAGTTTGAGTTTGCTGTAAGCTATGACACCATAGCATTCTACTGAGGGCAACAAAATGAGACTCTATCTCCATAAAAGAAAAAGAAAAAAAAAAGTGTCTCTAAATAAGGCCATACCATTCAAAGTAGTATAATACTACAGTGTTTTAAAAAATAGCAACTTGAATGTAGCTATTTGAATAATATGCATTTCCAAAGGGACATGTGGTTATCTTTCACTCTATCAAAGAGTGAAAGAGTAATACTGGGTGGGCATTACTAACCTCAGGATAGCAAAATTTTCAAATAGGAAATACAGCTATTATGTCATTCTACCTTGAAACAGAATTCAGGTAGTTAAGTTTATGATAAATACAATACATATATTTTAGATATATTTTCTACTTTATGAAATGAGTTATCTAACAAATGAATGAAGATCACCTATGACCTCTCTTAGGAAGAGCTATGTGCGAGGCAGTGAGCAGATGCCCTGCTGCCCACCTGCTCCCAGTCCCTGCGCCCTCTGCACTGTGGTCTGGCAGCTAGCAGAACAACTGAGGTACAGATCCCCACCATGTCGATCACTGGGATCATGGCAGCTCAGGGGTGCTGGTGGACAGTGACACTGGGACACAGATGAAGGTGGGTCTGTTCCACTGCCCCAAATACCACAGTGCCTGCTAGGAGAGAAGTCTCAAAGGCATGTGTGTGTCAACCTCATCCCTAAGGAAATCAGTGAGAAGGAGTGTTGCATAGATGGGAAAGCATTATTTGCATATCATTCCATATTAGGGGATCTACAAGAGAGAAGGGAGATGAAACCGCAAACAAAACTTTTTTCAGGTCCTTCCTTTTTTTTCCTTTTGAGACAGTCTTGCTCTGTCACCCAGGCTGGAGTGCAGTGGCTCCATCACAGCTCACAACAATGTCAAACTCATGGGCGCAGGTGATCCTCCTGCCTCAGCCTCTTTAGTAGCTGGGACTACAGGTGCCTGCCACTAGACCTGGTTAATTAAAAAAACAAAAACAACAAAAAAAAACAACAAAACGGTGACAGGTGTCTGTAATCTCAGCTGCTCGGGAGGCTGAGGCAAGAGGATCACTTCCATCTAGGAGTTTGCCGTTACAGTGAGCTATGATGGTGCCACTGCACTCCAGCCTGGGTGACGGAGTGAGATCCTATATGAAAAACAAAGGAAGTATTTAATATTTTGATTCTCAGGAGAAAGAGGATGGGCACTACCAGATGTCTGAGTGGATCCGGCAATGGAAGACTACTCTGCAATATATTATCATTTCAACTCGCAGTGTGTTGGTACTAAGAGTGCTGAGAACTAAATGTTTCAGCTCAATGTAAAAATAAATATCAACTGTGAAGCATTTTCTACTTCGTGGTGAAATTTCAAACTTGTTATTCCACTCTCCACTCCACAAACCCCCTAACGGCAGGGACATCCTTATAGTATTTCAGCTACCTTTACACTTCGCTTCTATTTTAAAAGAGTTATTAACTAAAGATAAGAAAGTTTATGTCTTAAACACATTTTTTAAAAGGCAGGTGAAACAAAGACCACATTCTACTCTCTTCCAACAGCCTTACCTGTCTAGAAGAATTCAAGTTTTGCATGCCCAGCCCTGAGGCAATCCCACCCAGGGCCTGATTGGGGAGTGCACTGTTTGAAAGGGGGAGCTTCAGGCTTGGGGAAGGCAAAAACGGTGAAGTCGTGGGCTCTTCCACGAGGCCGCCATCCTGATTGGAGAAAGAAAGGGTGAGCTGTGTGCAGTGTCCATCAGCGACAAAGCACCAAACAGTTTCCCAAGGAAATAGAAAAAAGGTATGGATGAAAAGAATTCAAAGATCAAAAAAGTGTGGATAAAAAGGGAATGGAGAACATGGGCAAAAGAAAGAGTGGAAAAAGAAAAGAGAAATAGGATTAAGATGCTGTTTCCACTTAAAAAATTATTTTACAAACACATATGTTAGCTGCTAAACTCTCACACACTATCGGCCCTGCCTTGGATAGGAGTAGGAAGAAAAGACAAAAACACTGGCAGAAGTCTTCTCTGGAAACACTTTACAACCATTTTCAAATAAACAGATTCTGAGAAGTTATTACCAAGGTTCTAGGTATACGTTAGGTGGAATTCTGTTGGCATTCAGCTGTTTCTGAACTATAAACATAGCAGTTTTATATGGTTTAACCTAATAATAGAGTAATTTATAAAACAGAAATCTTATTTTTATTTTTTACACTTCTTGAGGTCACACTATGCACCAGAACTTTTGCAAACTTATGTAGTATCATCACAAGCCTGTGGTATTATCCCACATTTTAGAGATGAGAAAATAGTCCAGAGTCCCACCCTTAGGGTTGCCAGATTTAGCAATTAAAAATACAGGATTCTGAGTTAAACTGGAATTTCAGATGAACAAATACTTTTTTTTGAGACAGAGCCTCAAGCTGTCACCCTGGGTAGAGTGCCGTGGCATCACAGCTCACAGCAACCTCAAACACCTGGGCTCAAGCGTTTCTCCTGCCTCTGCCTCCCAGGTAGTGGGACTACAGGCGCCTGCCACAACGTCCGGCTATTTTTTGGTTGCAGCCATCGTTGTTGTTTGGTGGGCCCGGGCTGGATTGGAACCCGCCAGCTCAGGTGTATGTGGCTGGCGCCTTAGCTGCTTGAGCCACAGGTGCCAAGCCGAATAAATACTTTTTAATATAAATATATTCCCCAAATTATTTTTTGTTTGTCTGAAATTTCAATTTCCTGGGGTATCCTGTAGCCTGCCCCCACTGAAGAGAGGCAGGAGTGTTCTGGAACGCAGTGGTGGTGGAAGTCTGAGTTTGGGAGCCGATGTGAAGTCCCTAATGACATTGAGACTCACCAGTGAGCCTGTCACTCTTTTTTTTTTAACCTGTCTTTGCTTCAATTTTATATTCAAAGTTCAACATTCAGATTGAATTTAAAGCGATACCTTTCCTCCTCTTTTTGTAGACACACCAATTTGGAGCAGAATGTTTATAGTGACAGTACTCAGGACTGAGCTGTACCTGGACCTGTCAGACATGCAGGGATTCCTACAGGTGCCAGCCAGGGGCAGGAAGGCGGCCATCGGCAAGGCCCAGTCAAGCACAGGTGCAAAAGCTCTACCATTTCTTTATTATTTTTATTTTTCACACTTCCTACTTCATGGAATAATTCCTTTTCTTTTCGTATTTTTTTTTTTAAGTCACCCTCAGTAGAATGCCATAGTGTCATAGCTCACAGCAACCTCAAACTCTTTGGTTCAAGGGATTCTCTTATCTTAGCCTCTGGAGTAGCTGGTACTATAGGCACGTACCACAATGCCCAGTTATTTTTAGAGATAGGATCTTGCTCTTGCTCACACTGGTCTCGAATTTGTGAGCTTAGGCAATCCACCCACCTTGGATTACAGGCCTGAGCCACTGCGCCTGGCCTTTCCTTTTTTTTTTTTTTTTTAAATAGAGAAGAGGTCTTGCTATATTGTCCAGGCTGGTCTAAAACTTCTAAGCTCAAGTGCTCCTCCCACCTTTGCCTCCCAAAACACTGAGTTTACAGGTGTGTCACTATGCCCAGGCCTCACTACTTCTAATCTAATTTTTCTGAAATTAAACATGTAACACATCATTTCCAAATGGAAAAACTGTGTTAAGATGAGATAATAACAAATCTGATGACCCTTGTCTATTGGACAAATTGAAACAGATAACCAGTCAATTTTAGTCTTTTTCACTCCTAGTAACATTGTATAAAATCCAACATTTCCGTCTTTTGAGTTAAATGTCCATATCTATCAGAAAAAATGAACAAAAGTCACTTAAGTATTATAGCCCAGCAAGTTATTAATCTGGTTTACAGGACACAGTTAAAATGAAAAACACTTGTTAAAAAGGCAAACAAAGAGCCACCTGGATTGATACCTTGTCAAGAAAGGTGGGACGGTCCATGGAAGACTCTTTGGAGATGGGTGGGCGGCAGCCGAGGGGCTTGGTGACCATGCCATTGTAGTCAGTCACTCCCAGGCCACGCTTGTCCACGTCCAACTTCTTTTCCAGCAGAGCGCCTGGAGCACAACAAACAGAAGCCATGCTGAAGGCATACTGCCAGCCTGCATCAGTCAGGAGCGCTGAGCACAAGACAGGCTCGAGCCAAAGCCTCAGGGAGGGACAAGGCCCCCACCCCCACCCCCTAGTACACAGTGGGGCCAAGGGGACAGCAAGAGCACTTGGCTTCACTATAGAAGAGCCCTGACAGCTGGCACCTCTTCTGCTATCACACGCCTGTGGTCTGGCCTTGTCTGCCCTCCGTCCCTCTCCACTCCTGACCACGTGTCCCTTTCTTAGAGGGTTTCCCCTGATTACCGTGTCTGCACTCAGAGTCCCTGTTACTGCAAGGGCTCCAGAGGCAACACAGACAGCTTCTGTCCTGTGACAAGTACCTGTTTAGCCTACCTTTTTTTTTTTTTTTTTGGAGATAGAGTCTCACTATGTTGCCCTTGGTAGAGTGCCATAGCGTCACAGCTCACAGCAACCTCCTCCTCTTGACTCAGCCTCCCAAGTAGCTGGACTACAGGTGCCCGCCACAATGCTGGCTACTTTTTTGTTGCAGTTATCATTGTTGTTTAGCAGGCCCAGGCCAGGTTTGAACCCACCAGCCTCAGTGTATGTGGCTGGCGCCGTAACCACTGCGCTACGGGCATCAAGCCTGTTTAGCCCACTTCAACTGTGTACTATTTCATAGTCGAAGAAGTTGGAACTCACGTCTTCCAGCTCCCTCTGATTTCCTACCTTGGCAGTGTGTACCACACACTTTGGCACTTGCACGTGATTATACAGTCTACCGTCATTATCCACGGATTCCGTACTTGTAAATTCATCTATTTGCTAAATTATTATTTTTTTTTGTAGAGACAGAGTTTCATTTTATTGCCCTCGGTAGAGTGCCATGATGTCACACAGCTCACAGCAACCTCCAACTCCTGGGCTTGCCTCAGCCTCCCGAGTAGCTGGGACTGTAAGCGTCTGCCACAACGCCTAATTATTTTTTTGTTGCAGTTTGGCCAGGGCCGGGTTTGAACCTGCCACCCTCGGCATATGGGGCTGGCGCCCTGCCCACTGAGCCATAGGCGCCACCCTATTTGCTAAAATTTAGGTGTAACCCCCAATCAGTAATTGTGGCACTTTTGTGGACAAGGGCAGATAGTCAAAAAATGTGAATCCTGTTCTCAGCTCAGGTCTTGTTTCAGACCTCACAGTGTAAAGAATCTTTCTAGTGATTTATTTAGTGCTACATTTTTTTCTGTTTTTCTGTTTGTTGGTGATTTCATTGTTTAAAATGGTCCCCGAGCACAGTGCTGAAGTGGTGTCAAGCATTTCTAAGCCCAAGAAGGCTGTGAGGTGCTTTGTTAGACAAGTCTCGTTGAGGCATGAGTGAATGGCTTCTGCCTTGAGTTCAATGTTAGTCAATCAATGATACATTATATCCAGAAAAAGGAAGCCAGAAATTCACTGACCCATATGTGAGGCTGCTCAGCAAGTGTTAGAATAACATCTGTAGTGTGGGATAAAGCTACAGAAAAGAGGCAAAATTTGTGAATTCATGGGATAATGACCAATAGAAAAAAGTCCTGAGTCTGAAAGCTAAAGAAATTTATGGTCACATTATCCAGGGTCAGAACAATCTTAGACCCTTCTTGGGTAATGGATTACTGTAAGACGCGTGGCATATGATTGATTTTTGAGAAATATATATTAAGTAAGGTGTCCTAAAACAGAAACACACATAAAACAGGGTTACTCAGTGACTGACTGACAAGAATGTTGTGGCCAGAGGCTCATGGGCACCCACCCTCTACCTCCCCTAGGAGCACTGGTTCAGTGCTCGCAGCGACTTAATATAGAACCACCAAGCATAACAAGAATCAACTATATTGAAATATAAATATTTAACGTCATTATTATTTTTAAAGCAGCCCTGGAATTAGGGATGCCTGTCCCTTGACAGTAAATCTTATCTCCCAACAAGAGTAAGCGCTCAGCCAGCAAGGGGAAGCTTCTGCGGAACCCTCCACGAGCCCCCCGGGGACTGGGCATGAAGAATATGTTCAGTTAGTATCAAATGAAGTCTCGTGTGTGGTCCGTGTCCTTCAAAATGGGTGGAAAAAAATTCATCTATTTGTTGAAGTACTAGGAAAAAAAAAATAGAAAAAAGCAAACATGCTTCAAGTATGGCCCTGTCCATTTGTCTCCAAAGCCTGCTAGTCCCAAGAGACTCCCTGTGATTACTGCAGTCAAATGGGTGCTTCTTCATGGAGGCCAGTGCATAAGCAACCTGTCGCCCATGACTACCACGAAGGCCTTCTAGACAGGCAGCAGGTATCTTCAGAGAAGGTGCACTCTGCACGCGTGCTCCTGACTTACTCATGGCCTGGTCGAGATTCATGCTGCTGCTCTTCAAGGCCTCTTCAGCTGGCTCCCTCTGTAGGACAGTGGAGGAGACAGGTTAACCACTGCTCACTTAGCAAAATGGCTAGTATTAGGTTTTGGAACTGGAAATACTCTTCTCCATTATTAGAGAGAAATGACTTTTAAACACATGTAAAAAATACTTAGAACATACAGACTTGTTTTTTAAAGAACTTGGATTTAGTACTTTAGAAATGAAATGTAGGGTGTCAGAAAACTTTGTGAATCCTCCCAAACATTGCTTTCTGTACAGAATACAACAGCACTGAAGCAGCAAAGATGCACTCTAAGCCAAGGTGGCTGCCTCTCTCCAGTGCCTGCAACTGTGTTTAAAGCACTGACAGAGTACAGAGCATTATTTGTATGTATTTACTTACTTATTTAATGCTAGACTCTAGTCATCTTCCCTCCTCAGCCTCCTGAGTAGCTGGGACTACTGGTGGGCTTTACCATGCCCAGCTAATTTTTTAAGTTTTTGATCCCAGCTGGTCTTGAACTGGCCTCAAGCAGTCCTTTTGCCTTGGCCTCCCAAAGTGCTGGGATTGCAGGCGGCAGGCACTACTCACAGCCAGAGCTCCCTTTTCTACTTCATGAACTCTAGGCTTCATCATCAACAACCAAACAAAACCAAAGAGATTCACTTTGATAATTATCCCCATACGGGAACAGACTAATCTCAGTGGATAACCAGAGCCACTAGGGTGCTGTGGTAACTGTGATAGTATAGATTAGGGCTCCCGGAGGCCTCTGTCACCCTCCCGCCATCTCAACACAGGCAGTGCCCTGCCCAGCACAGAGGGCCTGTACCCAGGGGAAGGACAGAGTTCCTCTTCTGTGTGGAGACCACTCTGTAATCACTCCTATAGGGGCATTCACAGCAGTCGAAAGGTGAATACTCACTTGAGTAACGATTTGGAAGGAAGACATCTGACGGGACCACGTGGCAAATATGGGTGACATCCCTCACCATCTGAACTCCTGTCATCTGATCTCGGGGACCTGAATATATTGTGGTACATTTTTCTTTCCTTTTTGTTTCTTTGAGACAGAGTCTTTGTCGCCCTTGGCAGACACACACTTTGGCACTTGCACGTGATTATACAGTTTATCCTCATATCCACGGATTCTATACTTGTAAATTCATCTATTTGCTAAAAATTTTTTTTTTTTTTTTGGTAGGTAGAGACAGAGTTTCACTTTATCGCCCTCAGTAGAGTGCCGTGACGTCACACAGCTCACGGCAACCTCTAACTCCAGGGCTTAGGCAATTCCCTTGCCTCAGCTTCCCGAGTAGCTGGAACTACAGGTTCCCGCCACAACGTCTGGCTATTTTTTGTTGCAGTTTTGCCGGGGCCGGGTTTGAACCTGCCACCCTCGGTATATGAGGCCGGCACCCTAGGCGCCCTACCCACTGAGCCACCGGCGCCGCCTGCATTGTGGTACATTTTCAAGAGATACCCTGCGATCTGAATTCTCCCTACACATGATCAGAAACTCAGGAAATAAACAGGTTTGGTTAAGATACTTTTTTTGGATACGAAGCTTTAGTACTTTATGCCAAGTTTTCTCTTGGGATCTTTGTCAATCTACCACATGAATTCATTTTTAATTGTAAGTTAAAAGAAAATATAAAACTATATAAAACAATGAAAATTAAAAATCTCATAGCTCTTTTACTCTAGGAAAAGGCTCTCACACCTTTCTCAACAGAAATGTGGGTTTTTGCTGTAGTTCAAAGCAATGATCTCTAACCCAAATTGCCCGGGGAAAGGGGATTTAGAAGTCAGATGCCAATGATTGCATTCCTCAAACAGTCTTCCTGCCTTGTCACACAGAACAAACAAGGAGAGGAAACAATCAGGGGTATCCATCTGAGAGCCCTGGTGCAGGGAGCGGTAAGGTAAGACGCCAGTCACCGGGAAGCCCATGTCTGTGAGCTGCTTCATCAGCCGGTTCATGATCCAGGCCTCGTCCTGCTTGCCAGATGTCTTCACGCCCTGGAACAAAGTGCAGGGGAGGGGGAAGTCCATGAGTGACATTCTGATGCATTTCTTCTAGAAATGGAAGACAGCTTAAATTCATGGTGATTTAAACGTCACTGACTCTTTCTTTATTAGTGTTATATTCCAGAAAGTCCCTCAGGGTGTTTCTGGTTAATAGTATGAAAAGCATCAGGGCGCATTTGTAGGCTGGTGTCTGTGTATAATTTATGGACTCAAACAAAGCATAATAATTATTTCTCTTTCCTAGAGATTTAATTTAGTTCATCAAAAATATATATTACTTCCATTATCAAAACATAACAAGTGGTCCCTTGAACATAGCCTTGTGTTAAATTTGCTAAAAGTGACATAGTTTTTGCCCTTTTATAAGCTTTAATGTAAAAAATATTTAAGATGCAAGGGGTTTGATTCCAATGAATGAAGAGGCAACAAGAAGAAAGGAAAAAAATCCTTGTTAATTGTACTGACTACCCATTACTTACAGCCCTTAGGGGAGAGCAGAGGAGTAAGTAGGAAGCTGCAGTGAGGGGGAGATGAAGAGGATAGGGCACAGGCAGCACACAGTGGCTGCTGGGTAACTTCCTTTTGTGTCTACAACTGCAAAGGCTCTAGTGACACATTAGCACAATATTAAAAAAAATTCCCTCTGAAAATATTCTTCACAGGGCTTTTCAGCCTGAACCTGCTATAACCACGCAATGGAACGCATGGTGGTTTCTGAATAGGCTTTCTTTCCTCACGGAAGCAGCTTATTTGGCTGGCTATTTTGATAACTTGAGATTAGCCAAGATTATATTATATTTTGATTTATCCATTTGGCATTTTTGGTCCCATCATTAATTGGATTATTTGCCAGCCCAGCTGCAGAAAGACTTTTTATTTGATCCCTGTAATCACTTTTCCTCCTTATGAACAGAGAGCACAGATTCTAGTTTTTGGGTTCTGCTTTTAATTGAATGCTCTTTTTTAACCTACATTTTTTTTAAACAGTAATACATTCACATAATTAAAAAGCATAAGAGCCTTCTTCCCATGCTACCTCATTTGCTTTAGTTCCTGCTCTTTCCAAGAGGAAAGCACTCCTAGCCGTGGTCCACAGACGACTTAAGAGAAGCTAAGGTCTACCTACTCACCTTTGGAAATACCACCTTTAAATTTATTTGTGTTTTAGGGTTTATTTTCTTTAAGTTTGTTGTTCATACCTTTTGAAGTCCTTTTTTGGGGGCATTGCCCCAGGAGCTGCAGGAAGAGGAGCTTTCTTGGGCAGCAGCATTATTCCACACGTCCCCTTCGTCATCCTCCCATTGGCTGGTACTGAGGTTCATTTCATCCCCACCACTGCCCCAGCCTTCTTGCATAGATTTTGAAGCTAGAAGAGAACCAACATGAACTTATCAAATTCTCCGCGCCTCCTTCACTGTAATATGTAATTTAGGGAAGGTGGGACGAAATGGGTGTATTGCAATCTATCTTTTTTAGTTCATTTTCCCAGATTTAAAATTGAATTTCTCCCACTAGATATGTAATATCTATAAATGTATAGATACATTTATACATCTATACATTTATGTATAGATAAATGTATACATATGATTTTCCTTCAAACTCCAGCTATTTGTAATCTACGCTGTTCCAAATTTACTAACCAACATGCTAAAAATAGATCCTGGGGGCTACAGGAGAAGGTGGCAACTCAACATGGTATGAAAAGACTACTAACATGAAGATTCCTGAAAAGTGTCATTGTCTTCTGGGTGGTTCTCAACACTGCTCGACCCAAACCTGTGAGCATTACGTCGTGGACACCAGTGTTTCTCAAGCTGACCCATCCGTAACTGTCAGCTGGCAGCACGCACAGCGCAGCAGGGCTGAGCTTGGGCCCACCAATCTTTGTGTGTGTGTGTGTGTGTGTGTGTGTGTTTTTTCCCTCTTTCTTTTTTTTGAGACAGAGTCTCACCTTGTTGCCCTTGGTAGAGTGCCGTGGCATCAGAGAGCACAGCAACCTCCAGCTCTTGGGCTTAGGTCAGGGGTGGCGAACAAGTTCGACTACGCGCTCGGAGATCGCTCCTCAGAGGTCCCTCCTCAGAAGCAGCATAACAAAATCCAAACTTGGCAAAGAGCCACAGTATACAAAATAATGATAAGAGGCAAAGAGCCGAA